>PITA01004484.1:0-122843 GCA_004023965.1 Spilogale gracilis
AAAAAAAAAAAAAAAAAAAAAAAAAAAAAAAAAAAAAAAAAAAATAAAATCTAGAAATAAATCAATGTATAGTTTAAGGTATGGGTCCAAGGACTTTCAACTCCTTTAGATACATTAATCATGCAATCTCAAGAAACAAGTTGATAGAAATGGCCTTCTGATAGATGTGTTTTAATTCTCATCACCTACTTATATAATTTAATGAATCTCTATTTCTCCTTCTTTGTAGTTTATTTCCAAACATATTTTAGAAGAATGACATAAATGATCTCATATCCTAGTAAACAGAAAGACAAGTGTCTTGTCTGCACTGATGATATCTTATCATCACATTCCCTAGAGTATCCTAAAAAGCTAATGAAGCTGCCAATTACTGTTGAGAGGTGTTCAAACAATGAAAATAGTAGTTTTGGAAGATAGACATGGGAGCTAAGTGGATAATTGTGAAGATATTCTGTTTACCAGGTTTAGTAATTTATATTTATTCATTATTTGAAATAATTGTTGAAACTAATTGAACCCAAATTCTAATTAGGATTTAATTTAGTTTGTTGTTGTCAGTAGCATATGAAGAACAGGAAGATAGTAGAAGTCCATTCTAGACAGAAAGCATTTTATCACTGACATTTTAAAAAATTCCTGTGCATGGTAATAATAGGCAGGATGATTTCTAGTCAGTTTTACTGTTGTTCACAATTTTCTATAGACAATTCACCCCATTATTGTCTACATCATGAAGCAGCCTTCTCTTGGAGTACTTGTCCCTCATTTGATATATCACTGGTTACTAATGTAGTTTTTAATAGGATAAATATAAATATATAAAGCTAATGTTATATCTATTACCAAAATTATAGTTTTATCACACATACATATAGTTACTTAACTAATTATATATAATTATTTATATAATATAAATAATTAATGCACATTCCTAAGATTATATTTTATACAGAATTAATAAATCAAGACAGGGGCTTGCCTTCTTGACCATGAAGAAGAGGTACACTATTACTTATATTAGAAACTAATATTTGATATTGTGTATAATATATTGTATTATATATTTTTTCCTCTTTCTAACGCAAAAAATACTGTATTATACATGTTGATTTATCATTTGCTTTTTCTTAAGTATTTTTTTTAATGACAGTATAGTTAACATAAAGTGTTCTACTCAGTACTCATCCTGTTGAGTGCACTCTTTAATCCCCATAGTCTATTTAACTCATTCCCCACCCACCTTTCCTCTGGTAACCATCAATTTGTTCTTTATGGTTGAGTCTTTTTCTTGCTTTAACCCTTTCTCTCCTTTTTTCTTTCTTCAATTGTTTTGCTTCTTAAATTTCACATATGAGTGAAATCACATTATACTTCCTTTTTTTTTTTGACTTAAATATATTTTGGGATATTTCCATAGGAGATAGTTCTCTAATTTTTTCTTAGTTACATAATATTTATTGCATGTAGGTATTGTAACTTAATTTAAGTATCTAATTGCTTATTGATGAAATACAGATAATTACTAGTCTTCTATTATAAAAAAGCTTTAATGAATAGCATTTTAAATAAGTCACTTTAAGTGTACTAATATTATTCTATATTAAGTTCCCCAAAAGATAAGAGATCTCAGATTATATATTCTTTTATATTATATATTTTTATATATTCAAGATCAAGATCAAATTTTATAATGTAGGTAAAAATTTGAAAATTTTGCTCCCTGAATTTTTACATGTCAATATATTTTTAAAATATTTTAAGGTGGGGAATTTTGGCTATTTAGTATAGGACTTTAAGTTATACATTTAACAATCTCTAGAAGTACATCTCAAAATTTCTGTCATTTTTTGCATTTAAGATCCCCAATTGATATTAAGGATAATTCTTTCTTTCCCTATTATCACAAGAATGTAAGTAAAACATACATAAAATATTTTTTAATTTTAAAACAAAATTTTCTGTCAACACTTCCTGTATGAAAAGCAGTAGATTTCAACTTTAATTGCACATCAGAACCACCTGTTAGGCTTTTAGAGCATACTTTTTAAAAATCTCCAGCCTAGATAATTCTTGGGTGGGTCTCATACATTGTCTTCCATGTTCCACAGGTCATTCATCTATGTATATTAAAAAACAGTTGATCTTAAATATACAAGAATATTAAAAGTACTATTATTTAAAAACTGTATTTTATTAATTAGATCATGAGTTCACTTTTAAATTGTCTGCCATCTTCTCTGTATCATCTTAATGAGATCAATGAAAGTCTAGTTGGTATAACTTGAACATAGGCTAGTCATAGAATAAATGCACGGGACCACTATCACCCTATTTAACATTGGATATATTAACCATTATCATGTACAACATGCAGGGTATTATCCCAACCTGACTTTCAAAGCTACAGAAACTTTTTTGTAATTAATCATTTCATATCTTTTATATTGCAATGCAAAGACATATTGGTTTTCTAGTGACCAGAATTACTTAATGTTACTTCTAAAGATTCTATTTTATGCAAAATTAATGAGTCAAGACATAGACTTACCTTCCTCATTAAGACAGATTAGACAATATAATATGAAAAAGAAGTGAAAGATTTCTAAATTAGGTATTAGTTAAGTTGATAATAGGCAATAAATCCCCAGAACAGAGACAGAATAATAATTCTTAGCATAGATCAGTAGTAATCTGAAATTTAAAACAATTTAGTATACAAATGTCTATGAAAAAGCCATTAAACAAAGAAAAAATCAGGTCATAAATTTTCAACTAACCTAATGAAACATTAAATAATGACCTACTTCATGAGAATATACTGTGACTTTTGAAGATAGTCTTGTACTAAATGGTTATTTTATATCATCACTGTTTGTAAAAAATAGTTTCTAAAGAAGAATTAACACTGATAAAATATCTCCTGCATAATGTGATAAAATGCTAACACTAGAACAAGGAGCAACTTCCAAGATACTTTATCATTCTCTGAAAAGAGCGGTTCAATATCTTTCTCCTTAATCTCTAACTCACATTGCCAGAGGGATGAATCTAATAGCTTGTCTTGAGTGGCGTATCTTACAAGAAGTAAAGATACTTGAATCACTCTCAGTGCTTGGAGACAAGAACATTGACCATGTGCCCCCTTAGGAAAGACTTTTTATGAAAGAAGTGATGAGATGATAGGCAAGATAATTTCCTTCATTTTGTTTTCTCTGTTCTAGTCTACATTTTATTAATTTGAATGTCTTTAAGATTTATAGAATATTCAATTTTGAGGCTTAAACATCAGAACTCAGTGTTGATAATATCTGCTTGGCATTGATTAGCCAATACATTTCAACAGTTTCAAAACATTAATTCAGCTCTATTGTATTTCAGATATCATTTTATTTATTTGCACTTTACTGAGCACAAAATTCTGTATTCTGAAAAATTCAATAGAAGATATAAATTGTATATATGTGTTGAAAAATGTTGTATCAATCAAATACCATTGACCATGTTCAAAAATTTGGCTTCAGGAATAAATTTTAAGCCATAGTAAATACAATTCTATTTTTTTTAATTTAATTTTTAAGATTTTATTTATTTATTTGAGAGAGAGAAATGGAGAGAGAAATAGTGAGAGAGAGAGAGAATGACAGGGGTTAGAGGGAGAAGCAGGTTCTCCACTGAGCAGGGAGACTGACAAAGGGCTGGATCCCAGGGCCCTGGGATCACGATCTGAGCTGAAGGCAAACAGTTAACTGACTGAGCCATACAGGCACACTACAAATACAATTGTAATCTGTATTTATTTTTTCTTACATGTCTTTACTTAAGTCACATTAGTAAATTTAAATTTTTATTTTTAAATTTTTTTGTGGTAAGAACACTTACTATGAGTTCTACCCTTTACATAAATGTTTATGTTTATAATACAGTATTGCTGTGGGCACAATATTGGATAGCAGATCTCTAGAACTTAATCATTTTGCATAAATGAAACATACTCACTGTGAATAGCAAATTCCTATTTTCTCTTTTCCCCCAACTCTTGGAAACCATTATTTTACTCTCTGCTTCTATGTATTTAACTACTTATTTTTTTAAATTAAGGATTATATCTCTTTATTTGTCAGAGAGAGGGAGCACAAGCAGGGGTTGTGGGAGGCAGAGGGAGAAGCAGCTCCCTCACTAGCAATGAACCTGATGCAGACTCGATCCAATGTCATGTCATACAGTAGATTTCTTCTTTTTTAAGAATGAATAAAGTTCATTCATTTATTCATTGCATGAATATACCAAATTTTCTTTATCCATTTATCTATTTTTTAAAGATATATTTATTTGAGAGAGAAAGAGAGCAGGGGGAGGACAGAGAGAGAGTGAGAGGAAGGGAATCTCAAGCAGACTTTCCACTGAACATGAGCCCTATGTGAAGCTTGTTCCCATGAAACTGAGATCATGACCTGAGTCAGAATTAAGAGTCAGATAAAAATGCTTCAATGAACATGAGAATGCAAATTTCTTTTCAGGATTCTGATTTCCTTTTTTTTTTTTTTTTTTTTTTTTTATAAATCTGGAAGCAGTATTGCTGTATAATATTATATTTCTATTTTTAATTTTCTTGAGGAAGCTCTCTACTATTTTCCACAGATTATTTTACATTCCTATCAATAGTAAACAAGGGTTCTAATTTTTCTATACCAACACTTACCTTTTATTTTCTTGATAATAGTCATTATAAAGGTATGAGGTGTTATATCATTGTTCTTTTGATTTGCATTTCCCTGGAAAACTAAATTTCCCTTAGTTATGTTGAGTATCTAATCATATATCCATTGGCCATTTGTATGTCTTCTTTGGAGAAATGTCTATTCTGTTCCTTTGACCATTTCTTAATCAGTTTGTTTTTTTTACTGTGGAGTTGAATGAGTTCCTTACATATTTTAGATATTAACACCTTGTCAGATGTATGGTTTTAAATATTTTATCCCATTCTGTAGTTGCTTTTTCATTCTGTTGTTTCCATTGCTGTGTAGAAGCCCTTTAGGTTACTATATTGCTTGCCTATTTTTATGCTTGTTACCCATGCTCTTGGTGTCATATCCAAATATTCAGTGCCAAGAACAGTGTCATGAGACACTACCCTTATGTTTTTTTCCAGAGTTTTTATGGTTTAACATCTTAACATTTAAATGTTTAATATATTTTGATTAATTTTTGTGTAGGTTTATGATAAGGGTCTAATTTCATTTCTTTTTTTCTATGTGGACATTCAGTTTTCCCAACACCACTTGTCAAAGAGAGTATTCTTTCCTCATTCTGTTTTTTTTTTTTTTTTTTTTTTTTAGTACCATTGCTGAAGGTCACTTGCTTATGTTCTCTGTGGGTTTATTTTGGAGCTCTCCATGTTGCATTGATCTATGTCTGTTTTTATGCCAATGCAGCACTGTTTTAATCACTGTAGGTTTATAACAGATTTTGAATTAAGAAGTGTAATACCTCTAGCTTTGTTCTTCTTTCTCAAGCTTGTTTTGGCTATCCAAAGTTCTTTGAGAGTGCAAATGAATTTTAGTATTATTTTTTAAATTTTTGTGAAGAAATGCTACTAGATTGCTCTGAGTGGTATTGACATTTGAAAATTAAATTTTTCAACTCATGAACATGAGATTTCTTTCCATTTATTTGTATCTTCTTTAATTTCTTTTACAAATGCTTTGTGATTTTTAATATATAAATTTTATCATGTTAGTTAAGAGTATTTCTAAGCATTAATTTTTTTGTTCTATTTAAATTGGATTACTTTTAAGTTTCCTTTTCATAAGGTGCTTGAGTGACTCAGTCAGTTAAGTGTCAGTTTCTTGATTTTGGTTCAGATCATGATCTTGGAATCCTGGCATTGAGCCCTGCATTGGGCTCCATGATGAGCAGAGAGTCTGCTTCTCTCTCTTCTCCCTCTCTTCTGCCCCTCCTACCTCCCATGCTCTCTCTCTCACTCAAACAAATAAATAAATCTCTTAAAAAATTTCCTCCTTATATAGTCTGTTGTTAGTGTATAAATATGAAACTTATTTTTGTATTTTGATTTTGTATTCCGTAACTTTACTGGACATATTTATTTTTCATAAGTTTTTTATGGAATCTTTATATTTTGCTAAGATAATGTAAGATCATGTAAGATCATGACATCTGTAAGCATGGGTAATTTCATTTCTTCTTTTTATGATTCAAATGTGTTTTATTTCTTTTTGTGGTCTAGTTGCTCTCTCTAGGAGTTCTGATACTATTTTGAATGGAAGTGGGAAGGGTGGGCATCCTGAAAAGCTAGACTCAGATGGCTTCACTGGTAAATTCTACCAAGTAATTAAAGAAGAATTAACACCAATCCTTCTCAATCTCTTCTAAAAAATTGAAGAGGAGGAAATATTTCCAAACTTATTTTATGAGGCAGCATTATCCTGGTATCAAATCTGGATAAAGACACTATAAGAAAGAAAAACTACAGGTAAGTATCTCTGATAAACATAGAAGCAAAATCCTCAACACAAGTATACTGAGTTCAACAAGTTTAAAATAATCAAACAGTATAACCAAGAAGGATTTATCTCTGGGATACAAGGATGGTTCAACATGTGAAAATCAATTAATGTGAAGCCCTTCATTAATGAAATGGAGACTAAAAACCACATGATCATCTCAATAGATGCCAAGGAAGTATTTGACAAAATGCACACATTTTTATAATAATATTCTAAACAAACTAGTAATAAAAGGAAAGTCTCTTAACATAATAAAACTATCTAACATCATATTCAACTATAAAAAACTGAAAGCTTTCCCTTAAATATTAGTAGAACTTCTGTGCTGTTTCTTATATTCCACATATGGTGAAACCATATGATAATTGTCTTTTGACATTTTTTGCTCAGCATAATCCAGTTCTCTTCATGTTGATATAAATGGTAAGATTTCCTAAGGGAAGGGGTGGAAAACCGAATGGGAAGAAATCAGAGAGGGAGACAAAGCATGGGAGACTCTTCTATAGGAAACAAACAGGGTTGCTGGAGGGGAAGTGAGTGGGAGAATGGACTAACTTGGTGATGGGCATTAAGGAGGACACAAAATGTGATGAGCTCTGGTGTTATATGCAACTAATGAATTACTGAACTCTATCTCTGAAACTAATGATGTACTATTTGTTGGTTAATTGAATTTAAATTGAAAAAATAATTAGTGAAACATTTAATTTCTATTAGTATAACCGCAAAACTCAAAAACTGAGAGAAACCTTCAACAACATATAATGAAATCTGATTTGGTAGCTTTAATTACTTGATCTAAATACAAATACAACACATTGATAAAAGTATACTCTTGACTTTTCACAAAGATAATTTCATTCACTCTTTGTTATCATTTCATCTTTCTTCAACTTTAAGAAAGGAACTAATTTCTACATACAAAATTAATTTTTAATATTGATATGTTGAATAGCATGCAGTTCATTTATTTTGTCTAAGTTAATATGGTGTATGTTTTGGAAACATTGTGAATAAAAGCTACATGCATGCTGTATATTTAATAAAAGTTTTAAAATAAGGGTTGTGCATATATTCCACTATTGTTAACTTCTAAAGGTAGTGCAGCACCAGAAAGAGGGGAAAAAAACATGTTAAATTACATTTCTTCAACAAATTTGTCCAATAAGTGGCTACCCATTGAGTTTTTCAGCAAAACTACTGGATAATGATTGATGACAACAAACTGCCCAAGATATTTATTAATAAATATATTAATAATAAGGATCATTTTGTAATGCTTTACAGTGTTTCAAGTGCATGAATCTGTGTTACAGACTAATTGTTATATGTCTTAGAAATTGCCTTTTTCTATTTCATATGGTGTCCATTTCAGCTGGTGACAGTAAAGGAGCACATACTTGAAGTTGGCAGACTTTACTTCAAATCCTGGCTCTTGTACTTGGTGAAATAATCAGGCAGAGTTTTACCTTTATATGAACCTCAATTAATTTGACCCCCTAAAATAAACTATATATATAATACTAATAGCAATGTATATATTATAAATATAAATAATAATTTATATATAAAATAGTTACTAGCTCCAATACTTTCTTGTATAATGTCTTGATTTGTTAAAATTAGTTTTACTATTTTAAGATAAAAAGCTACTTACCTCTTTTGACATCCTTTAGTAACCTACTTTGCTGATAAAAATTTTTAAATCTTATGAACAGAAATTGACAAACTTGTTCTGCAAAGGATCAGCTAAATATTTTCTGCCTTTTGGGGCATGCAGTCTGTCTTGTAACTACTAACCCTGTAGTTACACCAGGAAAGCAGACATAGACAATACATAAAAAAAGTTGAATATGAGATGTTCCAATAAAATACTATTTACAGAAACAAGTTGTAGGCCATAGATTGCCCTTCAGTTCTAGAGTGAGATCCAAATGATAGAAGGTAATTTTTAAGAATATTGTTCAGAAATGCAATTTGAGTGAAGAAGAGGAGGAGATTACCGATAAATAAAACCAGACTTGAGAGAGTATTGCATACTCTGTCACTGAATTTTGTGAAATTTGTAAAATTATTTACTAAAATTTGCAGAATATAAAAATAAATTACAGGTTTTCTATTCAAATGGTTTAATGTAAGTCATGTATTAATTTTACAATGCATATATTAAATTTGATTTGTGCCAACTTTGTATTAACTCACTTGACAAAGTGATTGCTTTCAAAAATTCATGTTTTTAGAAATTTTTTGCTTTGTACTTTACTAATAGGTAAAATTTTGTTCCTAAGTACAACTATTTATGACTTTCTGAATCAATTTAAAATGCAAATATGTTAGCATTTAATTTATATTCTTAGAGACTATTGACATGCTTTAACATCAACAATTGCTTATGGATAACTTCATCATTTGTTCTTTATGTCTTTTATCCACATGATTTTCTCAATATTTTCCAAATCTGTTGAGGTTGCAGTTAGCAACCTTAATTCTATTAGGTTTATTCTAAGTCCATTAGAAACGTATTTTTAAAAATGTAGGTAATAGTTTTGTACTTGATCTCTGTGCTTAAAAAGAAAAAAAAAATTTTTTTTGAAGATTTTATTTATTTGACACAGAGAAACACAGCCAAAGAGGGAACAGGAACAGGGGGAGTGAGAGAGAGAGAAGCAGGCTTCCCACAGAGCAGAGAGCCTGATGTGGGGCTCGATCCCAGGTCTCTGGGATCATGACCTGAGCTGAAGGCAGTCACTTAACCAACTGAGCCACCCAGGCGCCATCTAAAAAGAAAATTTAAAAACTTCTTGCAATATTGTGGGTTTTTTCCTTTTACAATGTAGTGTATATATTAGTGAAAAACGTTTGAGAAATATCTGAGATAAAGAAGAAAGTTCCTCACATGATGATGAAAATTACTTTGAGACTCTTGATTAACTCATATTAAATGTAAATGTGTGTTTTATCAGATTTTGTGCTTTGTTTTATAAACATCAGATCAAATTATGGGCAGGAGCAAAGATAGTTGGGAAGTACTGGTAGTTCTTAATTGGGAGGTAACTACCATTGTTATACATTTTTGACAGCTATTTAATTCTATTATTTTTTAGAGATTTTATTTATTTATTTGACAGTGAGAAACATAGTTAGAGAAGGAATACAAGCAGAAGGAGTGAGAGGGAGAAGCAGGTTTCCTGCCAAGCAGGGAGCCTAATGCTGGGCTCCATCCCAGGACTCTGGGATCATGACCTGAGCCAAAGGCAGACACTTAATGACTGAGCCACCCAGGTGCCCTATTTGACGACTATTTTAAAATAATGTATTACCAAATGAACACAAGGATTCAGAATTTGATGACTACCACATTGTCATTTCAATAAAATAATTTTCATAACTTGTTTTTTTTTTTAAGATTTTATTTATTTATTTGACAGAGAGAAACACAGCGAGAGAGGGAACACAAGCAGGGGGAGTGAGAGAGGGAGAAGCAGGCTTCCTGGCGAGCAAGGAGCCTGATGCGGGGATCGATCCCGGGTCTCCAGGATCATAACCTGAGCCGAAGGCAGTCGCTTAACCAATTGAGCCACCCAGGTGCCCCCATAACTTGTTTCTTAATACACTTTATTTGTTGGCTAAGTTGTAAGTTCACAGGAAAATGGAGAAGCAGATACAGAGCTTTCCTAACTATGCTTTCCCCCCACACATGTGCAGCATCCCTTATTATCAACATGCCCCACCAGAGAGGTACGATTGTTACAACTGACAGATCTTCACTGGCACATCATTCTCACCTGGGGTCCATAGTTTATACTAGTGTTCCCTTGATGTGACATTCTAGTTCGAACAAATTTATCATAGTGTATATCTACCATTATAGTATCATAGTTTCCTGGACTAAAGTACTTCTCCTTTTCATCCCTCCCTCCCCCAACCACGAAAAACCACTGATATTTTTTAAAATATTTATTTATTTATTTAGAGAGTGAAAGGGAGAGTGAAAAAGGAGGGCCAGAGGGAGAGGGAGACAGAAAGAAGCAGACTCCCTGCTGAGTGTGGAGCCTGACTCCCTCAATCCCACAACCTTGAGGTCATGACCTGAGCCCAAACCAAAGTCTAACTGAGTGAGTCTAACTGACTGAGACACTCAGGCACTCCAACCACTGATATTTTTAATGTCTCCATAGTTTTGTCTTTTCTGGAATGTCATCTAGTTGGAATCATATAGTAGACAGTCTTTTTCAGTTTGGCTTTTATAACTTAGCAATATTTGCTTAAGTCTTCTATGTCTTTTTCATGACTTGATCAGTTACTTCCTTTTATTACAAAATAATATCATTTTCTAGATATTCACCTACTGAAAGACAGCTGCTTGACTCTAAGTATTCTTGTTTGTGTTTTTGGCTAATTATGTTTTCGCCTCTTTTAGGTAAACACCAAGGAGTGTGATTGTTGGATCATATGGTTAAAGTATGTTTAGTTCTGAAAAAAACTGCCAGTCTTCCAAAGTGACTATACCATCTCACATTCTCAGCAGCAATGAAAAAGTTCCTACTGTTCCACATCCTTGCCAGCATACAGGATACTGGTCATTCTAATAGTTGTGTGGCTGTATTTTATTATTTTAACTTGTATTCTCCAATAATGTACAATACAAAACATGTTTTTCCATATGTCTATTTGCCATCCCTATAAATTCTTTGTTAAGGTATCTGTAAAGGTGTTTGGTCCATTTTAAAAATTACATTTTTAAATATTGTTGAGTTTTAACAGGGTTTGTATGTATTGGGTAAAAATTTTTTATCAGATATTCTTTTTGCAAATATTTTCTCCCAGAACTTGTCTTTTCAGTCTCTTGATGGTGTCTTTCAAAGAGCAGAAAATCTATTTATTTATTTATTTATTTATTTATCCTTTTTATTTATATTTATTTATTTATTTATTTACTCGCTTATTTATTTATTTATTTATTTATTTATTTATTTATTTATTTTTATTTTTACTAAAGTTTTTTTTTCCAGTGTTCCAAGATTCATTACCCATTCCCCACACCCAGTGCTTCACGCTCTAGGTGTCCCCAGTACCCACCACCAGGCTCTCCCATCCCCCCACTCCCCTCCCTCCAAGTCACTCAGTTTGTTTCTGTGTCCAAAGTCTCTGTTGTTTTGTTTCCCTCCCTAGATTACCCTAGTTCCCATTTACATTCCTTCTCCCACTGTCCTCCAGGTTGCCCCTCATGCACCGCAAGTAAGTGAAACCATGTGATACTTGACCTTCTCTTCTTGGCTTATTTCACTCAGCATAATCTCCTCCAGTCCAGTCCATGTTGCTACAAAAGTTGGATATTCATCCTTTCTGATGGAGGCATAGTATTCCATTGTATATATGTACCACATCTTCACACACACAAGGGCACCCACACGCTCGGGGGCGCCCACACGCACGGGGGCGCCCTCACGCTCGGGGGGAACCCCATAGAGCAGAAAATTTTTTACTGAAGTCCAGTTTATCAGTGTCTTCTTTTGTGCATTGTGTCTTGCTGTTTTATCTAAAAGGTCATCATCCAGCCTAAAGTTATCTAGATATTTCTCCTATATTATTTTGAAGTTTTATAGTTTTGGGTGCTATAGTTAGGTTTTTGATCCATTTTGAACTCATTATTATGCAGTAGGTAAGATCTGTGTCTGGATTGCTTGGCATACATGTTTGACTTTTACTATGCCTTGAATTTTCTTTTTCTTTTTTTTTTTTTTTTTTTTTTAGAGATGAACATGATATCATGAGTAAAAAGACCTGCTATCAATAGTCTTCCAGTAATGTTGGTGTGATGTGGAGGCAGGGGAAACACTCTATAGTCTTATGATTACATATCAGGTTTTTAAAAAACCTGTACCTCTGAGCTATGAACTTCAGGTGGGGATGGAATGCTAAAGTAGGCTGGAAAGGCTGGAGAGGTCCTTCTCCTACATGGAAGGTTAGAACTGGCTAGAGCTACATATTCGCCTCGCCCCAGGTTAATTAGGGTCTCATTAGCAGTTGGACTCCAGTTTGTTTATTTTGAAGGTAGACCTTATTAAGAAGCACAAATTGTTGGGGTGTCTGCATAGCTTTGTTGGCTAAGCATCTGCTTTCCATTCAGGTCATCATCCTAGTAACCTGGAATCTAGCCCAGCATGAGGCTTCCCACTCAGCAGGAAGTCTGCTTTTCCCTCTGCTCCTTCCTATGCCCCACTACCCCTCCCTGATCTATTTGTGATCTCTTTCTTTCTCTCAGTGAAATCGTAAAAAAAAAAAAAAAAAAAAAAAAAAGAAAAAAATGTTCTGGTATATTTCAAAGTGGCTTCTTGTTTTCTCTCCCTACAGAAAGCATTAGGGGATATTTATTTATTATTTATTTATTCATTCATTCATTCATTCATTTATTAGTTACTATAAGAGCCAGGTCAAGCTCCTGGAAAAAAGAAAAAAAACAAAACGAAAAACCCTTATGAAAGTGTGCAGGCCTCTATGTCTAGCCCTGGAGTTTCTGACTACTAGTCCACATTGAGCCTCTGGCAATTCATCAAATACTGTTCAGGTTTTCCAACCCCAACCCTAGGTTCCATGGAGATTTCAGCTGGTGTGTTTTTACCCAGATAAGTTGTGATTTTTTGGCTTCTCCAATTTTGGAAGTAGTAGTGCTATGGTTTGAATGTTGTGTCTCCCCAAAATTCAACTGTTCAAAATCTAATGCACAGGGTGATGTTGTTAGGAAGTAGAACCCTTAGGAGGTGATTAGGTCATGAGGATGGAGCCTTCATGAATAACTATCATGCTTTTAAGAAAGAGTCTTGAGAGATCACTGTCCCCCTCCACCATTTTAGGGCATGGCAAGAAGTCAGCAGTTGGCACCCTGGGTTTTCATCTTAGGCTTTGGAGCTCCAGAATCAAAAATAATAAATTTCTGTGGTGTATAAGGTATTCAGTCTGTGATATTTTATTATAGCTTCCCAAGTAGATTAAGTAGTTTGTTCTGTGACCTTACTTCTCTTAATGATCTAAGAGACATTACTTTTTCCTTTGTTCAACTTTTCATTTCTTATTAATACAGAATGGTGACTTCCAGGCTTCTCCATGTCAGGCCAGAAACTGAAAATCTGGATTGACTTTTTTAAATACCAAACTTCCCTTAAAAAGATTTTATTTGAGTGGTGGGTACTGAGGGCACCTATTGCATGGAGCACTGGGTGTGGGGCATGGGCAATGAATCTTGGAACACTGAAAAAATAAGATAATTTTTTAAAAAGATTTTATTTATTTGACAGAGAGAAACACAGCCAAAGAGGGAACACAAGCAGGGGGAGTGAGAGAGGGAGAAGCAGGCTTCCTGCCGAGCAGGGAGCCCAATGCGGGGCTCGATCCTGGGTCTCTGGGATCATGACCTGAGCTGAAGGCAGTCGCTCAACCAACTGAGCCACCCAGGCACCCCAGAAAAAATAAAATAAATTTAAAGTAAAAAAAAAAAAAAGATTTTATTTGAATAACCATAAACTCTAAATACATTTAACCTATGTTTTATGTTATTTTTTCCCATATAGTCAGCTCTATTTTCTGTAAAACATTCACTAGATATTTGGCTAGGAAAAGATCTTTTTTACGTCTGTAAGAAATTTTTTGCTTAAAACTCAGAGTTTTTCTAATTATCACAATTAATTATTTTAGATTTAGGTAATACAATGATGAATTAAAATTTCTAATCAGTGTAGACTTTTTAAAATTTTAATTCCAATCAAGTGCCATTAAATATTAATTGTCTAGACACTTGAACATCAGTCATATAAATCACCTTAAATTTGCTACTTAGTCCCTGATCTATTTTAAACAGCATTAAATCTTATTAACATTCTAGTTATATGCTTTTAATATTAATTATTATGGATATTTGTGAGATACCCTGTCAACATAAAGTCATTAGGGAATAAATGGCACATGAATATCTTGCACCAGATATTTTGCCAGTTATATATATTTCAAGTCTTGTATGAGAAAGATAAAATACAGAAATTGACAGCCAACTACTTAAAAGTTAATTGAACATTTAGATGAGAACTTTTTATTTAGAATTTAGTATCCAAAGTATTGTATGGCATCAGTGATAATACGGAAAAATGAATCATGTAATTACAGGACATTTTTATTTTATAGTTTTGAGGATTATCTGTGTTATTTATAGGGTATATTTACTATGATTTATAATATGATTGTACAGATTATATTTAACAAGGCAATAACATCATACAATTCACCACTAAGGTGACCTTCATATCCACAGTGCTGCTGAGTGAGTTGCTCTTCAAAAATGAGTATTTTGGATACCTTATTTGTACAAAAAGAATCACTTATATTTGTAGGGTTATTTTTATACATATGCAAAATGCTAAAATTTATATTTTTTAAAATACTGGCATCTTAAAAGTAAGCTGTACTCTATTCCACCACATAATTATCCATGTTGTCCTTTGAACAATTCCCTCCTATTCCATTGGAGAAGCTAAAAGTTTGCTTCTGAATATTGGACTAAGTCCTTCTCAGTTTTACTTCTATAGATGACTGCTTTTCCCCACTTTTTGCTTCTCTACATATTTGTATCAAAAGGAAGAAATTCAGTAAAACTCTTTCATGAAAATCCAGGAGAAATCTCAATTATTGTCTCATTTTAGGCATCTGTTCCTGATAGTCCTCCTTCAGAATGTCCTCTCCACTCCTCTCTTCCTGATTCTAGTTCTCATTTCTTTCATGTTGTATTCTTGTTGGTTACTGCAGCATGTGTAAGAATGGCTCTGCAAAGCTAGAATAGTTTTTGTCTGCATTATTAATTTTTTTATTATGTTAGTCACCATCTAGTATATCATTTATTTTTGATGTAATGTTCCATGATTCATTGTTTGTATTTAAGACCCAGTGCTCCAAGCAATATGTGCCCTACTTAATACCCATCACTTGGCTAACCTATCCACCCACCTCCCTCCCCTCTAAAATCCTCAGTTCTTTTTTCAGACTCCATAGACTCTCATGGTTCATCTACCCCTCTGATTCCCCACTTTGATTTTTCCCTTCCTTTTCCTAATGTCCTCTATACTATTCCTTTTGTTCCACAAATAAGTGAAACAATATAATTGATCTTCTCTGCTTGAATTATTTCACTTAGCATAATCTTTTCCAGTCCCATTCTTGTTGCTGCAAAAGTTAGGTATTCATCTTTTCTGATGGCTGAGTAATATTCCATTGTGTATATGGACCACATCTTCTTTTTCCATTCTTCTGTTGAAAGGCATCTTGGTTCTTTCCACAGTTTGACTATTGTGGACATTGCTGCTATGAACTACTGGGGTGCATATGGTCCTTCTTTTCATTACATCTGTATTTCTGGGGTAAATACCTGGTAGTGTAATTGCTGGGTCATAGACTAGCTCTATTTTTTAATTTTTTGAGGAGCCTCCACACTGTTTTCCAAAGTGGCTATACCAACCTGCATTCCCACCAACAATTTAAAAGGGTTCCCTTTTCTCCACAGCCTCTCCAACATTTTTTGTTTCTTGCCTTGTTAATTTTTACTTTTCTAACCAGCATGGTATCTCAATGTTGTTTTGACTTGAATTTCCTTGATGGCTAATGATGATAAACATTTTCTTGTGTGTTTTTTGGCATTTGTATGTCTTCTTTTGATAAGTGTCTGTTTATGTTTTCTGCCTATTTTTTGACTTTACTATTTGTTTTGGGGAATTGAGTTTGAAAAGTTCTTTATAGGTCTTGGATATCAGCCTTTGTCTGTAGTGTCATTTGCAAATACCTTCTCCCATTCCAAGAGTTGCCTCTATTTGTTGACTATTTCCTTTGCTGTGCAGAAGATTTTTATCTTGATGAAGTCCCAAAAGTTCATTCCCAATTTTGTTTCCCTTGCCTTTGGAGACGTGTCTTAAAAGAAGTTGCTGTGGCTGGTATCGAAGAGTTTACTGCCTATGTTCTCCTTCGATGGATTCTTGTCTCACATTGAAGTCCTTCATCCATTTGTGTTTATCTTTGTGTGTGGTGTAAGAGAGTGGTTTAGTTTCATTCTTCTGTATATACCTGTCCAATTTTCCCAGTACCATTTATTAAAGAGACTGTCTTTTTTCCATTGGATATTTTTCCTTGTTTTGTAGAAGATTATTTGACCACAGATTTGAGGGTCCTTATCTGGGTTCTCTATTCTGTTCCATTGATCTATGGGTCTGTTTTTGTGCCAGTACCATGCTGTCTTGGTGATCACAGCTTTGTAATAGAGCTTGAAATCATGCTACATGATGCCCCCAGCTCTTTTTTTTTTTTTTTCAACATTTACTTAGCAATTCAGGTCTTTTCTGGTCCCGCACAAATTTCAGGACTGTTTGTTCCAATACTTTGAAAAATGCCACTGGTATTTTGACCTGGATGACATTGAAAGTATAGATTGCTCTAGGCAACATAAGCATTTTAACAGTTTATTCTTCTAATCCATGATCATGGAATACTTTAACAACTTTTTGTGTCTTTGATTTCTTTCATGAGTGTTCTGTAATTCCTATACTATTGATCCTTTACCTCTTTGGTTAGGTTTTTCCAATGCATATTATGGTTTTGGGGCTTTTGTAAACGTAATAGATGCTCTAATTTCTCTTTCTACACTTACATTGTTAGTGTATAAGAAAACAACTAATTTTGGGGCACCTGTGTGGCTCAGTTGGTTAAACGACTGCCTTCAGCTCAGGTCATGATCCTGGAGACCCGGGATCGAGCCCCATATCGGGCTCCCTGCTCAGCCGGGAACCCTGCTTCTCCCTCTCTCACTCCCCCTGCTTGTGTTCCCTCTCTGGCTGTGTTTCTTTCTGTCAAATAAATACAATCTTAAAAAAAAACAAGTAAAGAAAACAACTAATTTCTGTGCATTGGTTTTGTATCCTGCCACATTACTGAATTACTGTGAGTTTAGTAATTTGGTGTTGGAGTCTTTTGGGTTTTCCATATAAAATATGTCATCTGTGAAGACAGGGAGTTTGACTTCTTCTTTGTCAGTTTGAAAATATTTTATTTCTTTTTGTTGTCTTGTTGTTGTTGCTAAGACTTCTAGTACTATGTTGGACAATAGTGAGTGTGGGCATCCTTGTTGTGTTCCTGATCTTAAAGGAAAGGCTCTCAGCTTTATCCATTGAGCATGATATTTGCTGTGGTTTCCCATAGATGGATTTTATGAAATGGAGAAATATTCCCTCTATCCTTATACTCTGAAGAGTTTTAATCAAAAAAGAATGCTGTATTTTGTCAAATGCTTTTTTCTGAATCAATTGAGAAGACTACATGTTTCTTCTTTCTCATATTAATGTGGTCTATCACATTGATTAATTTGTGAATGTCGAATCACCCTTGCATCCCAGGCAAATCCCACCTGGTAATGGTGGATAATCCTTTTAATGTACTGTTGGATTTTTTTTAGTTAGGATCTTGTTGAGAATTTTGGCATCCATATTCATCAGGGATATTGGTCTGAAATTCTTCTTTTTGATGGGGTCTTTGTCTTGTTTTGGGATCATGGTAGTGCTGGAATCATATAAAGAATCTGGACATTTTCCTTCTGTCTCTTTTTTTTTTTTTTGAAACAGCTTCAGGAGAGTAGGTATTATTTATTCTTTGAATGTTTGGTAGACTTCCCTGGGAAACTCATCAGGTTCTGGACTCTTTCTTTTTGAGAGGTTTCTAATCACTGCTTCAATCTTGTTACTGATTATTGGTATATTCAGATTGTCTGTTTCTTCCTGTTTCAGTCTTGATAGTTTATAGGTTTCTAGGAATGCATATATTTCTTCCAGGTTGTATAACATACTGGAATATAGCTCTTGATAATAATTTCTGATGACTAGTTTCTATTTCTTTGGTATAAGTTGTGATCTGTCCCCTTTCAGTCATAATTTTATCAATTTGGATCCTTCATCTTTTCTTTTGAATAAGTCTTGCTAGAGGTTTATCTATCTTGTTAATTCTTTCAAAGAACCAGCTTCTAATTTTGTTGTTGTGTTCTACTTTATTTCTGATTTCTAATTTATTTATATCTGCTCTAATCTTGATTATTTCCCTCTTCATGCATGGGTTAGGCTTAATTTGTTATTAATTCTCCAGTTCTTTAAGGTGTAAAGATAGTTTGTGTATTCCAGATTTTTCTTTTTTTTTTTTTTTTGAGTGAGGTTTGGATGGCTATGTATTTCTCCCTTAGGACTACTTTTGCCATATTCCATAGGTTTTGGACCAAAGTGTTTTTGTTCTCATTGGTTTCCATGAATTGTTTAAGTTCTTCTTTGATTTCCTGGGTGACCCAAAATTCTTGAGCAGTATGGCCTTTTATCTTCTACGTGTTTGAATGTCTTCCAAACTTTTTCTTGTATTTGAGTTCCAGTTGCAAAGCACACTGGTCTGAGAATATGCAGGGAATAATCTCAATCTCTTGGTATTGGTTGAGACCTGATTTGTGAACTAGTATGTGGTCTATTATAGAGAAAATTCCATATAGGCTTGAGAAGAATGAGTATTCTGTTGTTTTAGGGTAGAATGTTCTGTATATATCTATGAGGTCCCTATAGTCCAGTGTGTCACTCAAAGCTCTTGTTTCTTTGTTGATTTTTTTTGCTTAGATGATCTGTCTGTTGCTGAGAGTGGGCTGTTAAAATCCCATACAATTAACAATAATAATAGATGTATTATTATCAATATGTCTCTTTATATCTATCTATCTATCTATCTATCTATCTATCATCTATCTATCTATTTATTTATTTATTTTTTAAAAGATTTTATTTATTTGACAGAGAGAAACACAGCCAGAGAGGGAACATAAGCAGGGGAAGTGAGAGAGGGAGAAGGAGGCTTCCCGCCGAGCAGGGAGTCCAATGTGGGACTCAATCCTGGGTCTCTGGGATCATGACCTGAGCCAAAGGCAGTCGCTTAACCAACTGAGCCACCCAGGCGCCCCTATATGTCTCTTTATTTTGATTAACAGTTGGCTTATATAGTTCACTGCTCCCATGTTGGGGGCATATTTTAAATTGTTAGGTCTTTTTGCTGGGTAGACCCTTTAAGAATGATATTGTGTCCTTCTGTATTTCTAACTATAATCTTTAGCTTCAAATCTAATTTGTCTGATATGAGAGTTGCTACCTCAGCTTTTTTATGAGGTCTGTTGTCATGAAAGATGGTTCTCCATCCTTTTGCTTTCAGTTCAAAATGAGTCTCTTGTAGACAAGATATGCATGGGTCCTATATTTTTATCCAATCTTCAATTCTGTGTCATTTTATGATAGCATTTTAGCTGTTCTCTTTGAGATTGATTATTGAAAGATATGATTTTATTGACATCATGTTCCCAAAGTTCTTGTTTCTATAGATTGTCTCTGTAAATTTACATTCCACATCACTCTTGGGGTCTTTCTCCTTTCATAGAACCCTCCGCCCCTTAGTATTTCTTGTAGGACTGGCTTAGTGGTCACATATTGTTTCAGTTTTGCTAGGCAGTTTTTGCTAGTCTTGGAAGCTCTTTATCTCTCCATCCATTCTAAATGACAGATTTGCCAGATAAATTATTCTTGCCTGTACGTTCTTCTCATTTAGTATCCTGAATATATCTTGCCAGCCCTTTCTGGCTTGGCAGTTCTTTGTGGACATGTGTGACATTATACTGATGTTCCTCCCTCGGTACATAAGGATTCTCTCCCCCCCCCCCTTAACATCTTAAGGTTTCCTTGATTTTAGTATTTGCAAGTCTTACTACTACATCCTTGGGGATTGGTCTGTTTCACTCGATCTTGAGAAGGGTCCTCTCTGCCTCTAAGACACAAATGCTTGTTTTATTCCCCAGATTAGGGAAGTTCTTGGTTATGATTTGCTCAAGTTTATATTCTAGATCTCTATCTTTCTCCAACCCCCAGGAATCCCAATAATTCTGATATTGGAAGGTTTTATGGAGTCATTTATTTCCCTAATTCTGTTTTCATGGGTTTTAAGCTGTTTGTTCCAGGCCTCCTCCTTTTCATTCTTTTCTATCATTTTGTCTTCTAGATCACTAATTTGTTCTTCTGCCTTTTTTACCCTAGCTGTTAGAGTATCTAGATTAGATTGGATCTCACTGATAGCATTTTTAAGTTCTGTCAGATCAGCTCTCATTTCTGCCCTCACAGACTCTATGTTGCCATTGATGGTTTTCTCCATCTTAGCTATTGCCTGCATAGCTGTTACCCTGAAGTCTATTTCTGACATCTTGCTTGTATCCATATCCATTAGTTCTGTGGCAAAGGTCACAGTCTGTGAATTTTTCCAGTGTTGAGGGTTTCTCCTCTTAGTCATTCTGTTGAGGGGTGGTTGAGAGAATGTACTTAGTCCAGATTATTGACCACAACTGAAGCAAGATGATCTGCTTTATAGCGATGTTAGGGTTGTTGGCCTCTTGTTCTTCAAGCCTGTATTCTGGGGAGGGGCCTGCTGGGCTGTTACTCAGGCAATCCTGTTTAGGCAGAGTTGCACTGTTCCCTGTGGGGTGGGAATGGGATCAGTGAAAATCAGTTTTGGGGGGCTTTTGTTCTTGCCTTTCCCTGGCAGCTTTCCACATCTCTTCCAAGAGTCAGAGCAGAAGTGACCATATCCAAACTTCTGCCTGCCCCAGAATGGAGAGATTGCAGTCTGTTCTCCAGTGAGCCCTCCAGGCCACACTGAGGTCATTTCTGTCCATGCTGCTAAAAGCTGCAGCATCCTGGGTTGTGCACCCCACAGAAGCACTCCCAGCCATCTCTTCTAGGTCCAGGCACATCTCTGCCCTTTGTGCTTCTAAAACTGCCAGCTGCTTCCAGTTGACATGCCCCTGCAGCAATTGCCAGCTGCCCCCATTTACATGCCCCTGCAGCTCAAGGTTTCAGTCTGGGTGCTGCCTTAAAAAGTCTTTTCCCCATTGCTACTGGTCTTTGAGTCTGTGCCTAGTCCCCAGCACAGGAGGCTTTTGCACTTGGTACAGAATCCTGGAGGCTCCCTGTGTTTACCATCTGATATCTCCCTGCAGAATCATGGCTCCTTGCTTCATACCTCAAAACCAACTGCCAGAGATATTCTGTTTGTATAGATCTGGATATATCTTCTTATATCTCAGGCTAATTTTGTGGGTGTTTAGAGGTGTCTGGTAGATACCTAACTCAATTCAGGGGACTGGTTGAAATAGGGTCCCTTACTCCTCTGCCATCTTTGCCCCTTCAAATAAAAAAAATCTGCATTATTAATTTTGGCTTTATGTTTTTACACTTTTTATTTTTTATTTCATATAGCACATAATGGGCTTTCAATATATATTTATTGAGTTAATAGAACTATTTCAGAATGTACAACCTTCTGAACAGATTATAAGTCTTACAAATTTAACACTGTTTTTACAACCCACATAAAACTCCTAGTTGCCAATTCCAATGCCTGCGTTTCAGTTCTCTGTAGTGAACACTTCAGTTTTCTGCATTTTTTGACAATTATAAACAACCCTGTATTCTTGTACTCTTTGGCTTCTGGATTTGACCAAATCACTTTCTAGGCTATTTTCTTCATGTTTATCTGGAAATATTTTAGGTTTGGATAATCTTTATTGTTTCCATTTCTGCCTTGTTCTGTTTTGTGTTTGGTTTTGCCAATCTTACCTACCTCTATTACTGAAATAATTAGCTATTCCGTGACAAAAACAATAAGCAACATTTGCTAAATGTTTTCATGGTTCTAGAATTTTTTTCATTTTTTTTCACTTAATTTTCATCAAATCCAATGATAGAGGTTCTCTTACTGTTCCTATATCATAAATAAGGAAAATAAGAGATTAAGTTGCATGCTTATAGTCATGCAGTTAATTATACTGGAGTCAGGTTATAAATATAGATTTCCCAGCAGATTCTTAGTTTTTAGCCAGTACCTTATATTGCTCTTTAATTATGTTAGGTAATATTTTTCCAATTTCTAAATTTCTCCTACCCCTTTTTCCAACCATCTATTATAAATGCTTTGCAGACAAATCAAACGCTATTCTCCAAAAGTGAACAACTCTTACAGCTTCATTATGTATCCTGCTCATTTAATATCAGCATTATCTATTTAGTTGTCTAAGCTAGAAACCTCAAAAGTGTCTTTTTTAAGCTTTATCATCTTCTACAGGAACATGGTCTTTAAGTCCTCTCAGTTCTACTTCAGAAATAATATTTCATATGACTCCTCTTCTTATCTCTAATCCAGGCCCTCACTGTTCGTTTCTTAATTAGATGGTTGTAATAGTTTATCTTCAAATTCTTCCTCAATTATGCTGGTAGTTGTTTTGTGGAAATATAGATTTTATTTTATTTTTTTATATAAATCCTTCCTTGTTTCATCTTATCTACCTAATAAGCTCCAACTTTTTAATAAAAATAACCAGAACTCCAACCTCTCTTTTAGATTCATCTCTTGTAACTTTCTCCTTACTCCACTTTCAAAACTCTGTGATCTAGACCCCAAAGAATTCTAACACTGTAATGAGTATGTCGTGGTGTCTTTTTCCTCTGGGCCTCTACTCATGTTGTTCTCTCTGCCTGAAATGTTATTTTCTGCCTTTCAACCCAGTAGAATTCATTTATCTTTCAAGGTATAGCTGAAATAATATCTTTTCTCTGAGGCCTTTCTGCTACCAACTCTTACTCCTTCATCGTGGAAAGAGTCCATTACTCTTTTCTTATGCCTCCAAAGTCTCTTTGTCCTCATCCTTAGTATAGAACTTGTTATGATATATTTCAGGTTTTTTTAAATATATTTTGAGTCATAGATGTATTCTCCCTTGTTATTTAAAAAGGGTTGCTGTAATCAGTTTTCTCTTTTAATCCTGAATATGAATGCAAAAATGTCAATAGAAGGTAAAAAGCAGGGTGCATGGATGGCTTAGTGGGTTAAAGCCTCCGCCTTTGGCTCAGGTCATGATCCTGGGGTCCTGGGATCGAGGCCCACATCTAGCTCTCTGCTCGGCAGGGAACCTGTTTACTCTGCTCTCTCTGCCTACTTGTGATCTCTTTCTTTCTGTCAAATAAATAAATAAAATCTTTAAAAAAAAAAGGTAAAAGGCAAAAGTGTTTTCTATAAAAATTTAAAAAGTATGAAGTATATAAGTTTTTCTTTGTGTTTTATTTTTTATGTTATGCTTGAAGTTTAGCAAATTTGGGAATATTATTATAATGGTGACAGAATATTAACAATTATAATTAAAGTCTTGTAAACTTTTATCTAATTTTGTAAGCGCTTCCAAATAGTTGGTCACTTGTTAATATAAGACACAAGTTTTACTTATTTATTTATTTTTTAAATATTTGACAGAGAGAGAAAACAGCAGGGGGAACAACAAAAGGAGAGGGAGAGAAGCAGGCTTTCCACTGAGCAGGGAGCCCAATGTGGGGATCATCCCAGGACCCCAAGATCATGACCTGAGCTGAAAGCAGAAACTTATCTAACTGAGCCACCTAGGTGCCCCATGACATAAGATTTAATTCATAAGTTTTCTAACCCAATATATAGAAATAAAAATAATATCATTTCCAAAGGGTCTATGGCATGGACAAGTCCACATCCATTCCTCTTTGTGATTTTTCTTTGAGTCATACACATATCAGAGTGATTAATAAATGTCATTAAGAGTCCCTTTGTTTTAGATTTAAAATTTATTTGCTATTATTAAAGGCTGTACTAGAACACTAGAACCAAGAGACGTTTGACATTGTTTAAGGAATTAGGCTTTGGAATAATATGGACCTGGTATATAATTTCAGCTCTACTATTTATTTGTTGTTTGATTAAAGACATATATTTAACCCCATCTGAATCTGTTTTGTATTCTGTAATCTAGAATAAGAATAACTTTTTGGAAACCTTTTTTAAAAATGGAATCCATAAAGATCGTAACCTAAGGCAGTAGACACTCCATAATTAGTTGTTATTGTTACTCATATTACATTAGTGAATAGATTGTTCCTGTAGGAATTCTAAATTTTTTTTTCATTATCTGCAATATCATCATGAATCTTCCAGTGGTGTGGTTCAGGGGAGGGTTGTCTTTGACTTTTGATTGAATTATGTCTGATGTGTCAGAACAGAAGTCACATGATGAATGTGTTAGTGGAAATCTCTGCCACACTGTTGATTTATGTGTGGTCTCTGAATCATGAGAGCAGTCTTACTAGCAGACTTGGAGTTTGAGTCACCTCCCTCTTCTGATTCTCAGTCGACAAGAGATTGAACCTTGGAATGACAACATCTGATTTATTTTTAAGCACCTATAGAATTTAGTGACTATGGCTGGCTTCTAATCTTCTACATTAAATATCTGCTTTAAAAGGGGGTTCACAATATCCTTAAAACACTTCTGTAAAACATTTTTATATAACTGCATCTGTCCTCATTGAATGTTTTTAGAAAAACTGTCTGAAGTGTCTGAAGTGCAGCTATTCTGTATAAGTTCCAATGCCTGTAAAGAGAATATGCTGTGGTTCTTAATGTTTGAGATAATTATCTAATAATACAAAAGTATGTAGAGACAGTTATGAAAGCACACTAGAAAAGAGGGAACAGTAAAACCTCACATTTGTAGAATGCAAAAAATTATATTTCTCTCTTTCCTTGCTTTTTAGACAGTGGTTTTGGTTTAAGATTTCTGTGGCCACAGAGTCAAAAATACCTCCTGTCAAAGATTGCTTACCCAGAGAGAGCAAAGACTCCTATGACCATCTGGAATTACAGTATCTAAAGGAGTTGTCTTATTTTCAAGTAGATTATTATATTTGTTCTCTCAAAGCCACTTTGGGCATGGAACAGATAATAAATCCAATTTGACAGTAAAAGTGAAAGCAACTTACAAAGTAGCATGGGGGTACCTGGATGGCTCAGTCAATAGAACATGTGACTCTTGATCTCTAGGTCCTGAGTTTGAACCCCACATTGGGCATTGAGTTTAGTTAATAATAGAAGATATTTTTGAAAAATAGCATGGTGTAGGACAAGGACAGTTATTTATTAAATTTATTTCTTAAAAATTTGAGAAAGCTCTTATTCCAGATTAACATGTTAATGAGCAAAATAATCATCTTATTTTAAGTACTATAAAAACAAATAAGATTTTAAGTACCACAAAAACAAATAAATATTTATATAAACTAATCTGAAAAAATTGACATATGAAGTTAGATATGGAGCTAGAGAGAACCATTTGAGATGGGATTAGCGTTGGAGCAAAGAATTACCGTTGTGGGAGAATATGGTTTGTGGTGGTGAGAATAATCTGGGAGGTTTACTTGTTTTGTATTATTATCTCCATATGTGCACCTATCTGTCTATTGTAACAATTCTACTTATATTTTGAGGCCTAGATTTTGAGCAGCATTTCAGAGAGCCTTAGTATATCACTGAGTTTTTAATTACATATAGGAATAACTCAACAAATACCAATCAAACACATATCAGACTGTGGCACTATTATGGTGGAAGAAAAAAAAAAAAAACAAACAGCAAGGAAGAGTATAAGAATTCCCCGGTCAGGCTCAATGGGATTTCTAATAAATAATCAGAAAAGACTTACTAATAAGGTGAAATTAAAGAGAGGCCTGAGGAAATGAGTTAAAAATCCATGTGGATATTGAAGAAAGCTTTTTAAGTAGAAAGAAGACATGTGCAAAGACCCTGAGGTATTGTGGTCAAGGACACAATACAAAAGTGGAGTAAGGGGGAGAGAAATAGGAGGTAAAGAGGCCAGATTACTAGGTATTTATGGACATTAAAAGGATGGAAGGGAAGGGGGTAGGAGGATGAGTGAATCTGGTGGTAGGTATTAAGGAGGGCATGTATTGCATGGAGCACTGCGTGTTGTGCATAAACAGTGAATTTTGGAACACTGAAAAAATAAAATAAATTATTTAAAAAAGGATATTAAATTTTACTCTATATGAACAGGAGAACATTAGAGAATGTCATATCCTGGCTGCTAAGTTGAGGTTATGTTGTAGGACAGAGGCAAAAACTATAGGCCAGAGACTTTGGGATTCAGTGTATTAGTGGGGGTTAACTTGTTTTTGAGCAAAAATAGTTGATCCATGGGTATTGATGTGGGTGGGTTGGTGAATGTGGATGGTGGAGCCTGTGAAAGTTCTCTTCTAACTACTACTATTCTTTTCAGTGAAGTAGGAAAAGAGAGGCATTTGCTGGTAGTTAAGAAAAAGGATGGAGATGCTAGAAGCTAGAAGACATGGAAGTTATGAAACAGAATGAAAAAGTAGGAGGGTGATGGACTTTGGAAATGAGCACAATGACATGGCAGTAATTAAGAACCATCTGAGGTTACTAGCTTTGATTTTAAATTGAGGTGGGTTTTTTTTGCATACTTATATGACTTTCTCCATCCATATTACTCCAAGTGAATAAGGCAAAAAATTTAAATTACATTGGATTTCACCAGGATTAGAATTTTGTCCAGTGAATGGAACAATTGTGTACAACACAGAGGTTAGGATAATTGAGGATCTATTCAGGCAGTGCTTTCAGTGATAGGCCATGTTACATGTACTGGGTGAAGAGGTGATTGAGGACATGAAGATTAGTTGAAGTGCAATGAAAGCTATTTTGGTGTAATTGAAGCATTGTAGTATAAACTACCAGACAGCATGAGTTTTAGAGAGAAGTGGCAGTTGCAGAGTGAAGTGCTTGAAATTGAAATGTGTAAGGTATAGTCATTTGTAATGACTGAGTTAGACATATGGTTGAGGGCATGAGATGAAGAGGTGTGTGTGTGTGTGTGTGTGTGTGTGTGTGTGTGTGTGTGTGTGCGCGCGCAATATGTAGCTTTGGCACATCGTGGCCACTTTAGATTTTGATATACAGCACTAGGGATGAAAGCTGAGATTGAGTTTACCCTTGTCTCCTGACACATTCTGCCGTCTCCAGTTTCTCTCAGATTGTGTAATTTAAGAGACTTTGAAATTGACTAGATTATGAAAAATTACAGTCCTTGACATTTTTGTTAAACTGGTCCAAATAGAATTTAAAGAAGAACTGGCTACAGCTGGAATCTGTCCACTCACCTTATTTGGATCTTGAGTGTAAACTTTCTCTTTTATTGGTAATTAAATGTGATACAGAGAAGAGCTGCTGAAACTAAAAGGGATCTGAGGAAGCTGACTTCTTCCTGCCTTTTATTGGAAAAATTCTCTGAAGAAAAATTTATATTTTGTGTTCTTTTGATTATGGCTGATTTGATTTTAAAGGGATATAAAAGAGACAAATGAATGGAACTTGTGTTTAACTTTTGATTTCCCTTGAGTAACCATTAGTGTCAACTACACACCTGTTTGGCACACTAATGATTTTTTTTCATCTTTTTGCTCAAGGTTTCCTTTGACAATGTGTTCAATATTGATTAAAAGCTATCATCAGAGGTTTGTTTCATTGTTTTGAATATAATTTCATCACTTTGGGAGCACTAAGGAAATAATGTAAAAAACTACTGAACTTCTCTTTTTAGACTTGTTAATCTCTGTCTATAATCACTTGGCAACTAATTATAAAAGCATGTTGACTGATCTATTAAAGATCCCAAAGTTTTAGTTCAAATCATATTTCTTACTTTTTTCTTAATCGATTTATTTACAAAACAAAAATGTACTACATTATCTTGTAGGTTTTATAATTAAAGAAAGGTAAAGGTAAAGAAATTACCCAAACTCCACTGTTGGAGTTTTTTTTTTTTTTTTTTTTTTTTAGTGCAAAATTTTTTAATAAGCATTATGACAAAAGTATGCCCTCATAATTGTTAGAAACATATGTAGAAAAATTAGGAATTAGTCTCCCCCCAAAAAGGCAATCAGAATCAGTTTTACTCGATTTCAAGACTACATCTGCCAGTCACCCCAGCATGCTAGAAAAGTGGCCACTGTATCATGGCTTTACCAGATACACGGGAGGATGGAGAGCCTCCTTCAAAACCTTTACTGAAACTTGATTCCTTGCGCCAGAGGAAGGTCCTTACTGTAGTTGA
This sequence comes from Spilogale gracilis, assembly GCA_004023965.1. Taxonomy (NCBI): domain Eukaryota; kingdom Metazoa; phylum Chordata; class Mammalia; order Carnivora; family Mephitidae; genus Spilogale; species Spilogale gracilis. Next base: position 28,612 of record PITA01004484.1, read on the forward strand.
TGGTACAAGTGGATCTTCTCATATACTGTTTCCAAGCATCGCTACCGGACTCCCGGCCACCTCCGGTGTGCTTTTCTCCTCCCAATGCACCTCCAATCTCTGCCCCACTCGTGGGGATGTTGACGTTCACAATGCCACAGTCTGATCCTTTCGGTCCAAGCCAGCGGAAGATTCTGCCCAGATCCTTGGTAAAGATGCTACTGGAAAGTCCCTGTTTTACTTCATTATTCCAGGCGAAGACTTCTTCTTCATTCTTGAATTTAAAGACATAAAGAATCGGAGCAAACGTCTCTGTGTGTGCAATGGACGCATCGTGAGCCAGGCCTGTCACAATTGTCGGTTCTACATAATTGCCAGGGCGATCCATGACCTTGCCACCGTAGACCACGGTGCCACCTTCTTTCTTTGCTTCCTCCACTGCTTCCAGAAACATGCTCACTGCCTGTTTGGTGTGGAGTGGTCCATAGAGAACATTAGAGTCCCATGGGTTCCCCACACGGATCTGCGCATAGGCCTTTTTAAGTCTATTCACAACTTCATCATGGATGCTTTCATGTAAAAACAGGCGCCTCGCAGTGGTACACCTCTGGCCAGCTGTCCCCACAGCTGCGAAGAGAGCTGATGGAACAACTAAGCTGAGGTCCGCATCCTCAAAAGCAATAATGGCATTATTTCCTCCAAGTTCTAACAAACTTCTCCCAAACCTCTCCTGCACCATAAGGGCCACCTGTTTTCCCACCTGTGTGCTCCCGGTGAAGGACAGCAGGTTGACCCGCTCATCTTTGGCCATTGCTGTGCCGATGTCCGCTCCACCGCAGGTCAAGGAGCAGATCGCACCAGGCAGCTGGTTGTCCTCCAGAACCTTGGCTATTATCTTTGTGACAGCTACACTAATGAGCGAAGTTGTTGGAGCTCCTTTCCAAAGGCAGACGTTGCCACAGATCATTGCAATGGCGTTGTTCCAGCCATACACGGCCACCGGGAAGTTGAAAGCAGTGATGATGCCAACCAGGCCTACAGGATTCCACTGTTCAATGAGTGCGTGGCCAGGTCTTTCAGAAGGCAAGATAGGTCCTCCAATCATCCGTGATAAGCCAACAGCATAATCACAAATATCCACGTACTCTTGAACTTCTCCCACACCTTCCACTAAGATTTTCCCCATCTCCAGAGACACCAAACTTCCTAGTATTTGGATCTTCTCCCGCAATGCATCCCCAATCTGTCTCACTACTTCTCCTCGCTTGGGAGCAGGAACCTCCGCCCAGACTCTCCATGCTTCCCTCGCTTTCTTCACCGTTTCTTCATAGTCAGCCACGCTAGCCTGTCGGACCCTTGCTATCGGTTCATTGTTAGCAGGACAATAGGTGGTGATAACCTCTCCCCGGCCTCCCCAGCTTCCATTGTACACGCCCTCGTTTTCCTCGCGGAGCCCGAGCTCCTTTAGCCAAGCGTACTGGGCCTGATTGATGAGCAAAGTGGACATGAAGGCGGAAGGCCTATTCCAAGGGCCCAAGAGCCGGCTTCCCCTCGCAACGTGCACACCTGGAGTTTTTTTTAATAGAAATATACACAAGGGTCAAGTGTGTGTATTGAATAAATTTGCACTTGTTTTATAGTGGAATATACAGAAAATATTATTTACTGGGATTTTTCAATACTTATCGGTTCAATGTCAGTAAGATTTATATAGTTTTCTTTTTAAAAGCTTCATAAACCTAATATTTTCACATATTGTATTTCCTTCCATTCTGTATCTGACCTATTATTGGCTTCTTCCTAAGTTTCCTTCACTATGTCAAGTTACAGAAATTTAGGATGCTTTTTCCAATTCACATAGTATGTGTATAAACAATTCTTCCATTTGTTTGATATATTTGAAAATAATTTCTTTTTGATATATATTTAATGTTACTGTTTATTTGCATTTTTTATTCTATAGAGGTTTTACACATTGTCACTCAACACCTTATTTGATTATTTCAACATATTGATGAAATGTAAATCTTTCAAAGTTTCTATATTTGATTTAGAAATGCTCTGTTTGGGAAAAGTTAATATGATGTAGGTTTATCTTACATATACAGTGAATTTGGAAAATGTTTAGAAATATCCACACATAAATAAATGACAAAACCTATGTTTTCAGAATACAGTAAGTATAAAATAATAAAACTTCCTCATTTGTCCTAAGGGAACAATAAAATTGCACACTGCAAAAGATCAATTGGCTAATGATACTACACAAATAGAGTTTATTATAGGAATAACTTCAGTCAACTGAAAGCATGAGTAAAAACTATTCACTTAACATCATAAACCTTAGAGGTCTTTCCCTGTGTTCAAGGATCCCTGTGAGTGTGTGGATAGAAGTATATTTTGCTATAACTGGCTTCCTCTTAATCATATGTATTTTATTTGAAGCATTTTAATAAATAAGTATGAGAAATATTTCACTGTTTCATTGGACTTCCAAAGGAGTCCATGCAATGCAAAAGTTGAAAACCCCTGACTGGATATAATGAAATAGTTAAATTTTTCATTGTTTGCAATGTTCCATCCACTATTATAAGTATTTTTCTTGTATTCACTTATGAAATTCTTGCAACCTTCCCAGGAGGTGGGTATAGTTATTAGACTGCATTTTATAGATGAAGTAACTGGGTCACAGAGAGACTTAGTCACTTGATAGAAGTCACACCAGCATAACTGGAATTATAACTATAGGGATTATATCTTAGTACTTTGTTCTCCTTAGAGATGTTAAAAGATGTCAAAATGTTTGTATAGATATCAATGTTATTTGTGTCACAATATTTCCTTAAACACAAAATTTTAAAATAACATTTTGTTAGGTGCATGGCTATGTATTTTGATTCATATTCTTTAACTCATTACAAAAATTTCCACACTCAGTTCAAAATCTGGATCAATTACAACTTTCAGATTTTCAAAATGTACAATTTTCAGATTTTCAGATTTTCAATAATGTCATAGGAAGGAGCACCCAAACAAATATCAATTATACATAAATGCATTGCTAGCATTATACCACAGTTCCTTACTGATCACCTGCTAGCAATCCTCATGAATTAGTTTGCAATACTTTTACTTAATCCCTAATGAGTCTGACATAATAGTCTGCAAATTGTTGCAGGTTTATATGGCTCTTTTAGTTAATGAGGTATCATGGGCTTACTAAATGAATGCATCAATAAAACAACTTTTATTTCTTTATGTTTTGGCAGAGAAGTGATTCACCAACCTTAACTGCTGAATTTAGGGAATAAGTTTTAAATCACATTAACTTCTAACCATGAGAGAAATCTAGAGCTTGCTGACATGATATATGTTTTATGTATAACACAGGTAGATACATTCATCTTTTGAAAAGTCTATTTTGCTAAAAGAATGGTAAACACTTATGCTTCTGCTTCTATTAGATTTAAAAAGAATAAAACAATGGAGCATTTTTTTTTCTCATTTAATTCAATGTGGCTGTTATGGCTATCAACCAGCCATGCTACTGCTGCAGTTTTATAACAAAGACTAGTTCTTGATTTATTAGCTTTCAGATTCAAGCTTTGCTGTGTTGTTACATTCTTTGGCTTACACAGCACCTGGATAGACCTCTGGTGATGTAGTTTTATTTATTATTCATCCAACTTTCAGGGACAAATAGGAGACAAATGGTTCAGAGGTCATCGCCATGATTTAAGATCAAGTTGTTTGGCCTCCAAAGACTCTGATAATATTCTTTCTGATTTCCTTATAAACAGAGGCAGTCCAATCACCTAAAATGTAATATAAGTTGTTGTGACCTTTGAAAAACGAGTAACCTAAATGAAAAGAAATTTGCTGAAGGTATGACATTCGTGTTCATTTTAGCTCATCACTTTACATGCTGTTAACATCTTTTGTAGAATGGGCAGGCACATGGAAGCTATTTTGTCATCAATCTCCAGAAAGAATACTTTGAGAAAAGTGGTTGTGCCAAGTTGAATTCAACCATTTGTTATCATTAGAGAACGGTTTGTAAAAACCAGAATTTTCTTCTTAGCTGACAATGCAGAAACATCAAAGACTTAAATAATTAAGACTCAAAAAGGGATTTTGGACTTATTCATCATTCTTGAACACAACCTCCCCTTCCAATTTAGCAACACATGTATCCTTTTTTTCATACCTCAGCCATTTTTTTGCACACTAGACCCAGAGTGACATACAATTTGAGTAGAAAGTGGCTTGAGAAAAATTCCAGTTCTTTCTTTTTTAAAGATGAGTATATTTGTGTACATCTATGAAACAATTACTTGTATTGTGCTTTTGAAGAAATTAACAGTTTAATATACTAAAAAACTCCCTTAAGTAATTTGCAACTTTACAAATTTAGTTCCTTAATATATGTATAAATATCAGTAGTGACACTTAAAGAATCTCTTTCTCTGTACAAATATTGAATTTCCACTTTCATTTCAGCCAAGTATTTGTTTTAGAAAACTCCTTGATTTTTTTTCCAGGCCTTTTTCTCCTCTGAAACCTGTATCTCTATAAATTGTAAAACCATAAGTCTGGTTGCTACAGTAAAAATTGAAGGTCTTTCATGTTCTAATCTTCCCCTCACCATCTATCTTCATCCTCTCAAAAGTCCTCTAGGTTCTAACTACAATCATTACTGCTAGTTTACTTCCTATCTCTGGTGTCTCCAATTAGGTGCTAGCCCCTATATCCTCTTATCTGCACTGCTACAGTCCTAACCAGTCTCCCTGATTTTACCAAGGCCTCTGTAGAACCTATATTGCACCAAGCAGTCAAAAGACATCTTTTTAAAATGTAAATCACGTTATGTCATTCCTCTGCTTAAACTGTTTTATATCTTTGAATTCCAGTTATGGGTAATTCAAAAACCCTTGCCATGACCTCCAAGGCCTCCATGATCTTTCCTCTACTGATATGATTTACTAGAGTTCCTCCTGACCCACTTCAAGAGTGATACATAATTGTGTAATAAAAAGTGTGACTCCATTTATTATCAACATAGCTTTTAAGCCTTATTGCTTCCTCTTCCCTTTTGGCCCTGTATCTAAGATGATTATAATGTCAGGGTAATCCTCCCTTGAACTCCAGTGAAAGACTCAAACCACTGTTTAGTTGTGGGAATTCTCACCCCTTCCCACCCCTAACTGACATAACAACTGGAGCCTGTCTCCTTTTCATTTTCTCTCCTTTCCATTTTTGAACCTGCTTGCCTGCCACTCACTTGTACTCTTATCAAGAAACCCTCATTGTGTGCAAAAGTAATAACCCTTTTGAAACACTCTTGATATGTATGTGATATTATAACTTTCAACATAAAAAACAATTTTGAGCATGGGGGGCATTCATCTGGTGCTGTGGAATAGTACAGTGATTTGTTATGTTAGTTTGAGAAGATACTTCTCTTAGAAAATATATTCTAAAACCTCAACAAAAAATGTGGCTAAGATTCAATTAATTATTTTATTAAATGTATATTCTTTTGTTATTTGAAAAATAAATCTTTGTATAAAGCACTGCATAAATATATCTGTAATTGTTTAATGATACCAAAGAAACACTTATTTTTATTCTTCTTTTACGGATAAGGATAGATCAAAATGATTCTGACCTCTAAAGCACACTAATAATATTTTTAAAATCAGTTTTCTATCACTATGCTGCAATCTCTAATTTTTTGGTACCTCCCACCACCCGCTGGATTAACAACCGGCGTGAATGAAAATACCATTTTACATATAAGAAAATCCAGGCATCACCATTACTGTCTGAATTATAGTTATTTAATGGATAAGAAACTGTTATTTTTGCTCTGTATTTTCAATTCTATAGCTGGATTATAGAATATGTATGAGGTTATACTGTGCAAAATAAAAGGTCTAACAGAAACAGTGCTTTGAACACTCAAGCAAATTTTATATGGAAAAGAATGTTGGACTATTGCTGGAGACTAGTCAATTTTTTAAAAATTCAGCATTTTGGGGCACCTGGGTGCCTCAGTTTGTTGAGCATCAGGCTCTTGGTTTGGACTTAGGTCATAATCTCAGCGTTGTGAGATCAAGCACCAGGTAGGGCTTGGTGCCTAGTGCAGAGTCTCCTTGAGTTCTTTTCCCCTTCCCATCCCCTCTCCCTGCTTGCTCTCTCTCTCAAATAAATAAATACATAAAATCTTTAAAATTTAGCATTTAGTTAAATAAATACTCTTAAGGCTAACCAGATTGTTATTAAAAATAAAGCTAAAAAATATTAAAGTTTGATTGTTTTAGCATCAGAGTTAGAAGGATGTCTTCAGCACCAATTATGAACAAGAAAACCCTTTTTTTTTTCCTTCCTAGGCTGGGAATCATTACATTGATCTTATGTGATATGGTGTCAGATTATCTCTTAGACTTATATGTAGTCTGATCCACCTGAAATATTTGTATGAAAAGATAATTTTCCTACTCTTATGTAAAAGGACATCTGCAAGCTTAATTTGAAGAAAATTTTTGCAGGAGATGAGGATACATTGGATTCTCAAATTCCTAAAGTGATCTTCATGTAAATTTCTGACTTTTGAATCCAGGAAAGAGATCATGATATAAGTAAGCATGCACAGGCTTAATTGGTTGGAAACCTTAGAAATAAGTATAAGATAACTTTGGGGCAGTGATATATAAGAGAAAATATAATCACTTAGATATTTTGCAATGGGCGTTAGAAAAGAAGATACAACATTTTGCTGATTATCTTTTTGTAAAAGTATTTTATTTATTTATTTGAGAGAGAGAGAGTGAGTGAGAGAGAGCATTAGAGGGGAGAAGGTCAGAGGGAGAAGCAGACTCCCTGCAGTTTGATCCCCAGACTCCAGGATCATGACCTGAGCCCAAGGCAGTGGCTTAACCAACTGAGCCATCCAGGCACCCCTTGCTGATTATCTTTTAAATTCTCCTGAAATATCATCACCTTGAAAGTGTCTTCAGCTTGGTTGTTTCTTCCTTGTTGTATCTAGCAAACCATAGATCGATTTCAGAGGGCATGCTGTATTGTTAAGGTTAAAATGTCAGACTACCTGAGTTTAAATCCTGTCTCTACCACATTAGCTAGGGGACAGAAGCAAGTTAAGTTACTTAACTACTTTGTGCCTCAGTTTTCTTCTGCAAGTTAGATAATGATATTGTATAATTTCTAGGTTGATGAGAAGTTTCACTGAGCTTATACTTGTAAAACACTTAGAACTATACCTGGCATACAGCAATCTCTTGATAAATATTAAACAGCTTTTAAAATTAATAGTAGTTTTGATATATTATTGGTCTTGTGTGGTTACCCCTTGATAGTCTTATGAGTCTATAAGCTGATTAGACTCATGGAAGACTATAAGAACTCATAGACAAGTTTCTTTATAGATAATTACACCTACAAGAGCTCTCAAATAGTCTGTGAGCAGTGAAAGGTGTTTTTATCCATTAGTAATATTCAACATAAATTTTTATTTATTTTTCCAATATAGCTTACTTATTGAAAAAACTGGGTCCATTTGTTTTGAAGAGTTTTCTATGTCTGTATTTTGTTGATCGTATTCCCATGATGTTCTTCTGTCTTTAATATTTCATATAAATGGATAGTTGCTCTGAAGAATTGGTCAAATTTGGGTTTGATTTTTTTTTTAACAAGACCACTTTATAGTTATATCAAGGGAAAATGGTTCTTATTTCTCAATTTTTTTTTGATGTTGGCAACCATTAGTACCTAATGATTACATCCATTAATTCATTAGCAGCCTTCAAATGGTGACATTCTGATTCTATCATTCATTGTTTGTTAGCTGGAATACATGCATAAAGAGAAACTTCTCATTGTCTACTATTCAAGGAAACCAAGTTTTTACTTAAACTTACTTAACATCTGTATGTCCTTTTTTCCACACTGAGAATCCTCCTTCTCAAGAATACAGAGGATAACACAATTAGAATTTGATATAATTACTCATTTGCTTTGGGCCATTTTACCTCCATAATAATCCCAATTAGCAAGACAAATATTACCATCATTAATATGATTACCAAAAATTTAAAGCATTTCTGCATGTCATTTTTCAGTTATACTGTATCTGTATGTCAGAACATATATCATTATATACTATACTCTGTCCTTTCCAACCCACACTTAGTTTTATAAGTAAGTGTTTATTTATTGCTTTCAAGTCATTATATTGCTCTTTTTCTCTGATCATTTTGTTTACCTGATATTTGTTCTCTGGTATATTTCTTAGGAAGAATGAACACAAATATTTATTAATCACCTTATATTTCTGACTGTATTCTAAGCATTTATTAATAATCAGGAATATAAATTAATCTAAGAGAATATCCTAAGATTTACTAACCTGAGAAACACTAATGTAACCTGTTAATCATGATAGTAACAGGACAGGAGTTGCCTACACTAACCAGCCTTTATAGTGATGTCCTCATAATTCCTGATATGCTTTGCAATGGTTCCTGCAGCCAACCTCTTTAGCTACTTTTTATCCCCTAAGATACTTTACCTTTTTCTAACTGAATTTGCCCAGTTTTTTTCTGGATTGGCATTTGTCTACACCAAACAATTATCGCTGGAAAATCTTGGAGGGAATGCTATTCTCCTTTCCATACCAGGTATGATGCTGAGTTAGAATCAAGTCATGTTAGCTAGTGCTCATACCTCCAATAGGTTTATAAACAAGCTAGTTCACATTACAAGACTGTTCTTATGTTTATTTACTCAACGAGTGCCAACCAAGGCACTTAGACATCATATTTAATACTGAAAGTGCTATGAGGGCAATGTCTTCAAACAAACAAACAAACAAACTGAAATATATTCAGATCTTCCCAGAGAAAGGTTTGGTCTTAAAAATTCAACTTTGCTATACAGCAACTGTCAAGAGAACGGATAACAACCAGATAACCAAACTATTTTAGGTGAACTTAAGAGAGATGGCCTTAGGCAAGGCACCTAGAAGAAGTTCTTCAAGGGCATACAAAAAGCGTATACCCCTGTGGTGCTTTAGGAAAACCAAACCAATAACGGAAAAACTGGGAAATAGTTTTCTGTGACTAACAGAGTTTGGAATTGAGCTACTACTGTATATGGGTTGATGTAATTGGCAGGCCTGTAATTTGTTCCTGGGGAGTTGAAAAGACAGATTGGGTAGCTGTATCGTGTTCTCCTAGAGGAGGTATAGAAGGGTGATATAAAACCGGTCCTCATGGACAAACATTGTGGAAAGGGATATGTATCACGGATTGCTTTGCTGGGTGGATTGCGGTATCAAGGGCATAATCTTTGGGTAAGAGCAGCTCCTGCTCCTGATTATGACATTATTCATGCTTGTATCCCTATAGGGAAACCAGATTACATCTCTTTTCTTAAAGTGGTAACTAGACCTACTACTGCATTTACAGGAAAACTAGAAACACTACATAAAACCGGAATTGTTTAAATAGTGTTAGACTTATTTCACCAGTTCAAACATAGACAGAGGGGATAAAAGGATAATAACATAAAAACAAAGGGTTTAGGACTATGTTGCACTCTGTGGTGATGTATACAGGTTTCCAGAGAATGGTGTTTTATCAAACATCAACAGTGATTAAATGCCTGAAAGGTAATGCAAAGCAGGTATGCAACTCAGTCCTCAGGGACCAGCATCGTTGCGTAACAACATAATCAAATCTTCCAGCTAGGGCTGCTGTTGTGGAGCAGTTAGTTGGCAGGCCTGTTAGACACCACTTTCCTTTTTCACAGACACCTCATTATTTATCATCCCTTCAGTCCTTTTAATTGCTCTGAGGCAAAGATTTCTTTTTCCATTTAGCAATGGGGACTGAACCCATCAATACCCAATTTAAGCAAGACACTCATAAAGACAGCAGTGAAATTATTGCTCTGCTGCTTTTTCTAAATATCAAGATAGTTTGGGTCCTAAGACTAAGCTTTTCCTTGACTGCTGAATAATTCTTCTGATACACAGTGTTTCTAATTAGCTAAATCAAAATGTGGAAAGACACATTTTGCATTTGTTTTAATGTATGTGTTAAACTGTCATCTGCTTTCATTCATGTATAGCACACATAATTTGGGTTGATTTTTTCACTGATGGTTTTAAAAACATGAACAACTGCACTGTTTACTAAATTCTAAATTTACTTATATTTTATACAAAATAAATACCAATTGTTTACTAATAATTGAATTATAGAATGAACAGAACACATTTTTGACATAAATATTTATCTTATTTAAGATAAGATCTAAATAGTAATCCAATAAATTCAATTAAAATTACAAACACTATTAGATTTGCAATTTGGGAAATGTCATCATGACTACAATTTTTACATAATAGTATATGATATTAAGCATTACACATTTTGATTTTAATTTCTGTCAGTTATAATTCATAATAATTTATATTGAAACTAACCATTATTCCTGCAAAACAATGAGAAATAAAAGTTTTCCAAAGTGTTTTGTACATTTCTTATTGTCAGGTAAATTCTTGAATGTTATTGAAATTAATTGTAATATTCAAATGAATATCAAACTATTCTGGTTGGTTCTCCAAAGCTTTATAAATCATATCCTCATTTAAAATGTCCTTGATTAAATTTGGATCAGGTAATACAAATACTAAAAACTTAATCACATGAATCTCAACATTGTTTGGTTATTTTACTTATGGTTTATAAAATTCCCAATGTATTTATTTTTTCCTCTAATTCTTGTTTTGGAATAAAGGAAGAAAGCATAAGACAGTGTAAAGAAAAATATTCTTTTTCACAAATGTACAATGGATTATACCTAAGAAAAAAGAACTGAATATATGCTCATGTGAATTTGAGGAGGATTTGCTCATGTGAATTTGAGGATCTAGATTTTTCATTTGGTATTCGATACATTAATTAATGCATGAGTCTGTTAAGTTATAAATATTAACATTGAGGTAACAGAGAGATAATGTCTTTATGTTAGAATCATGTGTGTATGTTTAATAGTTATTTGTTATATTTATAAGAAAGTTATCCTAGTATTTCTACAGTGTGTACTCTTTAAGCATATTATTTTTTTATTTGTTTCAAATTTTATACAGGGCAAAAATGTGGTAAAAATCGCATTTGTTTCCAAATCTATCACAGTGACAAACTTAGAATTTATAGAATGTGAAACCTATAATGAATAAACTCTGGAGGGAGCATTGGTTTTTTTGTTAAACTTGAACTTATTAAATGTTTCATCTGAAAAGGTTAAGATGGTCAAGTGCAGTTACAATAAAATTGATAAATCAAAACAGAAAAAAAGGAAGACAAAGGGAGGGAGAATGGGATAGAAGAGTCAAGTGATGAAGAGAAGGGAGAATAAGGAGGATAGGAGGAAGAGTTAATGTATTTTAAACTATTTAAGATCTGCTTAGATTCTGTATGAGAAATACAGACATACCTCAGAGATGTTTTAGGTTCCACTCTTGACAATGGAATAAAATGAATATCACGATGAATTTTTTGTCTCCCAGTGCATGTAAAAGTCATGTTTACCCTATCCTGTAGTCTGTTAAGTGTGCAATAGAATAATGTCTAGAAAAACAATTTGCATACTCAATTAAAAATACATTATTATATTTGTTTATTTAAATTTTAAGGTCAATTAATTAGCATATAATGCATTATTAGTTTCAGAGGTACCGTTTTGTGATTCATCATTTGCATATAACATCCAGTATTCATTACATCACGTGCCCTCCTTAATGCCTGAGACTCAGTTACCCACCTACCTCCCCTCCAGTAACCCTCAGTTTACTTACATGTACTTAAGAGTCTCTTATGGTTTGTCACCCTCAAGTTTCATCTTATTCTATTTATCCATCCCTTCCCCTATGTTCATCTCTTTGTTCCTTAAATTCCACTTATGAGTGAAATCATGAAATTTGTCTTACTCTGACTTACTTTTCTTGCATTACATCCTCTATTTCCATCCAGCTCGCTGAAAATGACAAATTTCCATTCTTTTTGATAGCTGAATACCACTCCACTGTATTTATATATCACGTCTTCTTTTTTTTTTTAAAAGATTTTATTTATTTGACAGAGAGAAACACAGCCAAAGAGGGAACACAAGCAGGGGGACTGAGAGAGGGAGAAGCAGGCTTCCTGCAGAGCAGGGAGCCCGATGTGGGACTCGATCCTGGGTCTCCAGGATCATGACCTGAGCCGAAGGCAGTCGCTTAACCAACTGAGCCACCCAGGTGCCCCTATATCACGTCTCCTTTATCCATCATCTCTCGATGGATACTTGGGCTCTTTCTGAAGTTTGGCTATTGTGGACATTGCTGCTATAAACACAGGGGTACATATGCCCTTTGAATCACTATGTTTGTATCCTTCAGATAAATACCTTGGTACAATTGCTGGATTGTAGGGCAGCTCTATTTTTAACTTTTTGGGGAACCTTCATATTGTTTTCCAGAGTTGCTGCACCAGCTTGCATTCCCACCAACAGTGTAAGAGGGATCCCTTTTCTCTGCATCCTTGCAAACATCTGTTATTTCCTTATTTGTTATTTTTAGCTATTCTAACTGGTGTGAGGTGGTATCTCATTGTGGTTTTGGTTTGTATCCCTGGTGCCAAGTAATGTTGAGCAGTTTTTCATGTGTCTATAGGAGAAATGTCTGTTCATGTCTTCTGCCCACTTCTTGACTGGATTATTTGATTTTTTGTGTGTTGAGTTTGATAAATCCTTTATAGATTTTAGATACTAGCCCTTTATCTGATAAGATATTTGCAAATAAAATTTAAAAAATGATATAAAAATAAAAAAGCACTTAATTGTTAAAAAATGTTAGCCATTATCTGAGTTTTTGGTGAGTCATAATCACTGATTACAGATCACCATAACCAATACAATAATAAAAAAAGTTTTAAATATTGCGAGAATTACTAAAATGTGTCAGAGACATGAAGTGAGCAAATGTGATTTGGAAAAATGGTATGGATAGACTTGCTTGATGCAAAGTTGCCACAAGCATCAATTTGTAAAAAAAGAAAAAAAAGAAAAAAAAAAGGCAATATCTTTGAAGTACAGTGAGTGAAGCATAATAAAATGAGGTATGGCTGTGCATAGTTTATGCATATTTACATGGAATACTAGACACCATTCTAAAATTTGCAAAATTAAGATCATTTGGAATTTCATATTAAATCTGAATTGAAAGTGAAGATAGGAAGATAGTATTAAGGGACTTTTACAGGGACTAGGGAGCCTTGCAGGAACAGCTCAGTTTTGTACTGTGAGATGATAGAATCACAGGATATAATGTGTGAAGTGGCATGTTTAGGTGCTGTATTTTAGATTTTTTCTTAAAACATTTAGAATATATTTGTGCTTTTGAATGCATTTTAGTACACTTCTAGAAAGTTGTTTTTTTTAAGGAAAAATAATATTCCTCAATTTAGAGATGTAGTATTAATAGTTTAAAAATGCAGACGGTATTTTTGAAATTATTTTAAAGTTTATTTAAAATTAGATGAATCAAAGCACTCTCAGTAGTATGGGGAAAATTTTAACATTCTGTAAATAGATTTGTATTGATTTGTTAACTTAATAGAATTATTAGAATTACTCTGCCATTTCAAACCTAATATATTTGCAATTTGTTGCTACCTTTAGACTTGGCTACACATTATTTTGAAACTATAGTAAGCCCAAGGTTATAACTTTAGACTGTTTGTTTTAACTTTAGACTGTCAATCTCTCCCTCAGAGTTCAGTAATATATTAATGGAGGAAGCGAATTTATGTGAACATAGAAGGAATGTTACAAATACTTTACAATTTAAAGATAAAACATGCAAAATATTTCTCTTATAAATCAATATGAATAAGATAAACAAGTATCTACTTCTTTTCCTTTAGATAAAATTTCAAATCAGAAACCCTGTAATTTTCTCATTTTTATAGTTTAAACAATATCAGATGCAGAGGACTATATGCACTGCTGGCTGGAAGGCACTGATGAGCTGTAGCAAGCCAAAGGAGTGTGCAAAAATGGCATCCCTGATCTGGCATTAGTTCTTTGAGACCATGTCTATATCCTCTAGATATGTGGAAAACCTGAAGTCTCCCCCGTAAGCTGAAGTTCTTGGGTAAGTAAGGAGGCTTTGTCTCTGAATGTTTCAAAAATGTAAGACCTCCTGGCCTCCAAAGCCAAGTGCTTAGGTGCTGTGCCTTGAGTGGACTGTGCATATCCACTGGTTTTAGGAAGGGATCTGTATAGAAATACCAAATCATTATGTTTCATAAATCATTATGAAACTCTTATAATGTTATAGGTCAATTCAATAGTACTTCAATTAAAAAAGGGGGGGCACCTAAGTGGCTCAATGTGTTAAAGCTTCAGCTCAGGTCATGATCTCAGGGTCCTGGGATCAAGGCCCACATCGGGCTCTCTCCTCAGTAGGGAGCCTGCTTCCTTCTCTCTCTCTGCCTACCTCTCTGCCTACTTGTGCTCTCTCTTTCTGTCAAATAAATAAATAAAATCTTAAAAAAATATTCTGAAAAATTCTTTAGAACTAGAATAAGAAGCTCTCCAAAAGCCCAGCAACCTTGAATACATTGAATTACTAAAAATTAATATGCACATTTTTCTTCTTGTTTACAAAAATGTATTTTTTGAGATTATAGTTTTGCAATTCATGGGATAGTCTCAATATTTTATAAGGTTCCAGTCATAGCTTAAAATCCATATATATACAAAAATTTGTATCATTGATTACTTTGGAGTTTTTAAAATATAATAATAAGGACATCTTTTTTAATAAAGTATTGGGATGTCTGGGTGGCTCAGTGATTTAAAGGTCTGACTTCAACTCAGGTCATGATGCCAAGGTCCTGAGATCTAGCCAGGCATCCTGCTCTTTGCTAAGTAGGGAGTCTGCTTCTCCCTCTGCCCCTCCCCCTGCTCATGTGCGCTCTCTCTGTCTTCCAAATAAATTTTTTAAAAAATTAAGAAAAGATGGTATTAGTTGTATTTTGCACTAAAATGTTTTTCTGAAAAATCCTTTAATTATTGTACTTATAAATGTTATTCAAATTTTCTTTCCTCGGTTTCATAGTAACCATAATACGATTTACTTTTTTTTTTCTCCTAAAGAGAATGAGAAGGAAAATGAAAGTCAATCTCTTAGAAAGTTGATACAATAAATATAATTCTATGTTACTGAATGATTTCCAGAAGTGATTGGAAAACAAGTGTTCTGGGCTAATAATTTCTTTCCCTCAAACTTTTAGTTTTGGCCGGTAGTACTGATGTCTCAGAGCTTCTGAAAACAATCACTTGTGGTAATGATTTACTTAGTGTCACTGGAGTTAAATGCCTGTTCCTGTGTATATCTCATTATTTCTTCAAATAAAATATTATAACATATTAATAAAAACTCACATTTATCCTACATTAGGTACAAACACAAATAACAACAATGGATTTAGCTCCATGACTCTTGTGAAAACTTACAAAAGTCCTAAGCCACCATTCATTTATCCATTTATTCAACCAATCATTCCAAAAATGTTGATTGAGTATCTAATATTTGTGTAACATTGTTCTTGGCATTTGGTGAGGGGAGAGGGATGTTGAGAAGAGACTCAGCATTCCTCATTTTTTTTTTTTTTGTCTAATTCTGGAAAGAAAATGAACATACATACATTTCATTAGTGCGAAAAAAGAATGAAATAAATGATGAATGGAATGACAATGTGTTAATGACAATGTATGTAACAAATATTATTTTAAGCTTCCTATGTGCCACTCACTGTTGTAGGTTCTCAGAACATATCAGTTACTCAGAGAAGTCCATGCCCTGTGGAACTTATAGAGAGACAGACAATAAACAGTAGACATATGAAAGATATGAAAGGAATATGTCATTATAGCATGTTAAAAGGTGATGCACTCTTCATGAAAGAAATATAAAGAAGTGAAACAAAATAAAATGTTGGGAATGCTAGGAGAAGGATTGCATCTTAAATATAGTGGACAGGGTAGAACCAAATACCTTTAAAGATTTTTATGTTGTTTTTATTTTTGAGAGAGAGGGAATGGGAATGGGGAGAGGGTGCAGAAGGAGAGGGAAAGAGAGAATCCCAAGCAGGCAGCATGGAGCCTGAGATCATGACCTGAGCTGAAAAATCAAGAGTTGGATATTCAGCTCACTGAGTCACGCAGGCACCCCAGAACCAGTTACTTTTAGAGGATGCTTTACTATGGACTTCTGCAGTAAATGCAGGAAAGGAAGTAGAATGGAATCTGTGTAGGGTTTTGATATGCAGATAAAAGAGAGAGCTGCCTAGAATATAAGCAATAGGGAGTATTGCAAATCAGAGTCAGTCTAATTTTTCCCTTGAATCTATAATAAACAATCAATGAAGAATCTATAATAAACACATAATAATATTTAGCAAAATGTCAAATAAAGGTTTTAAAGTTTAGTTTCTTGTAATAGGGTTCACAAAAGACAAACACAGTAAAGTAGAACTGTGTTAACTTTAACAAATTTCTTAGATTATGCCCAGATCAGTCTGCTCCTGGGAGAATCAGGGAGCTTTCTACATCTCTAGGAAATCATCACAATTGTGTTAGTTCAGGAATATTGATGCTGCATAATTAGGACCCAGAGGTGAATCATGACATATATGACAATATGAATTTCATTGTTACATACATACATATGAATTTAAGTGTAAGCTTAACATGAAAGAAAGTGAGGCACAAGACTGATGTTTCCTTTAAGTTGTTCAGCATTTGGTCTTATGAAATGTAAAATAAAGATGGTATGGCTCACATAAGTGACTTGGCTGAAACAAAACTACTAATATATTTGGAATGATAACTCATGCCACTTTCAGAGTCATCAAAGTACAGAATTCTCCTAATTCCTTTATTTACTAAAAAATTATATTGAAGTACTTTGGGAGGATCAGACAATTCAGTAGTGAATGAAGAGAGTAATCCCTGCTATTGGAGATCTTTTTTCTAGTGTGGGAAGGTGAAAAGGAAATATCTGAACAATAACAAACTCAGTAACCAAATATGCATTAGGTAAGAAGTGCTAAGCAGTATAAAGAAACAGAGTGATGGGCAGGTGATCTATATTGAGCACTTATTTGTATTATGTGTTGTTACAGTTGTTTCACACGTAACCATCTCATTTGTACATCCACATAACCTTATGTAGAAGGAATCATTATAACCCCCACTTTGGAAATTGAGGTGCAGATAAAGCAAAGATTATACCCATTAATAACTGTCAGAGCCAGAAGAGATGCTGATGCTGAACACGTAGATTCTAAACCAAACTTCTTAATTAACTTGCTCTACTGCATTCAGAGGAGGCCAGATTTGAGTCAAGTGTGGTAATGTTGAGGTCAACAGACTGTTGCCCATAGCCCAAATATAGCCAACTGTTCTCATAAATAAAGTTTTATAGGAACATAGTCACACCCCCTCATTCACTTATTGTCTATTTCTACTTTTGGGTTTTAGTAACAGATTGAGTAGTTGTGACAAAGACCATATGATGCATGTTTAGTGTCAAATCCTTTAGAGAAAAATGATTGCCCATCCATGAACTAAAAGTAAAGGACCAAGCCATATGATATATTGATAAAAATCTTTCCTGGCAGAAGGTAAAGCAAGTGGAAAGGGCCTGAAGTGTGACTATGATTGACATATCCAAGTGAGAACGATAACTGGGTGGGGCTGAAGCCAAATGAATGAGGTGGATATTTTTGAGAGATAACATAAAAATAATTAGTTACAAATCGCTAAGGGAGCTTAGTTCTGAAAAGGACTTTGGATGATTCTGTTCAATATGGGAAGACACTGAAAGATTTTCGGTAGAGAAGTGGCATGATTTGATGTGGTGGGCACTGTGACATGGTTTCCAGGTCCCCCTCTGAGAATGAAGATTTTACTCTCTTAGGAGATAAAAATGTTGCCAGCAGACAACACTCAACCATCAGTCCTTTCCTAGAATTACTTTCAGGAAGAGAGTTGCCCTTGGCAAGGCATGCCTCACTCTTGAGGCAGGTGTGATAATGAGAGGTTGATGTGAAAATACAAAGGCTCATTCCTTCTGCTCAAACTTCAGACAGCTATGGAAGGCCAAACTACTTTCAGAGTTCCTGTGAGATTAGCAGAAGCCTTCACTGAGACTGCACTGCAGCTCACCTTTCCCTCTGCCCATCCTGCTTCCTTCTGCACAGCTTGTGATTCCTAAGGCATTTTCTAATATATTTCCCTTATCTCTGTGGCAGAGTCTGCATCTCTGGGAACGTGACCAGAATTATGACAAACATTACTAGATGCAAAGTTTATCATAGGTGGGTAACTATGGAAGCAACAAGGATGAATAGAAAAATGCCACAGTAGTTGATACAAGATAAGATGATATTTAGATCAAAAGATGTGGCAGGAGGCTTAGTGTCTGAATTTGTTTTGATGGTTGTCCCAATATCACTTAGAGGTAAATTAGAGGTGAGACATGGGAGGTAAAGAGAAGTTCAGGATGACCACAAGATTCTTAACCCAAGCAATTGACAGATAATAAGAATTTTTGTGTGCATTATGCTAGATGAGGAAGTAAATCAGGAATTTGGTTTTTTATATGCATTAGACCCTGATGATTAGGATATTATTATAACTATTGTAACCATTTTTGAACAATCTCATGACTTAATACAAGAAATACTTGTTTCTCACATACAATCCAACATAGATATTCAGATTGGACAATTCTTCTGAACACTTTTCCATTAAGGGTTGACGAATATTTAAGCCACCTCTATCTTGTAGTTTTACCATCCTGTGCTTTGATAATTACGTCATTTTCTACCAGCAGATAAAGTTGGAAATCACATTCTATACCTACTCCCAGACCATTAGGGAACCACAGTGCTTCTATCTAGATTGAAACACCCACACACAGTGACAGCAGTACATCTAGAAATGAAGTGAAGAGAGGGATATGGGAAATGTGGTCTCTGACTGAGCAGCTTTCTCACCAGCTCAGTCCTGTAAGTAAAAGCATGAATCTTAGACAATCACCAAGTTATTTCTGCTGCATCCTTCTAAAGTCAGAGATTTCTATACATCCAGGTAGAGATACAAAAATCCAAGTGACTACCTATAGGTCTAGAATTCAGGAGAGATGTCTGGGATGATTAAATAAATCGGGAAGTCATTTTATATGGCATTTAAAGCCATGAAATTGCACGAGTTTCCAAAATGTTGGGTGTAGGTTAAAAAGAGGAACATTCAAGTCTTGGATTGTGAGTCATTTCAGTGTTTACAGGCTGAAAGGATGAAAACAAACAGCAAAAACTGAAAGGATATGTTAATGAGTAATCAACTGCATCAAATGTTAAGTGGAATAAGATGGTTTCAGAGACTTGATTCTTAAATCTGCTTTGTGACCTTAATAAGGATAGTATTGTGGAGAAATACATCAGATATTTGTTTAGAATAAGTTTAAGAGAGAAAGGGCAGATATGAAATGGAAGCAGCAAATATAACAAGTATTTTTAGAGGCTGTATAGAGTAGTCCCCCTTTCTCTGCTGTTTTTGCTTTTCATCCTTTAGTTACCCATGGTTAGCCATGGTCTGGAAGCAGACAATCTTCCTCCTGACTTATCATCAGTAGGTCAATAGTAGCTTATGCTATGTCACAATGACTATGTCACTCACCTCACTTCATCTCATTACGTAGTCAAATTATCATCTCACATCATCATAAGAAAAGGAAGAGTGGACAGTACAATAAATTATTTTAAGAGATAGGTCACATTCCCATAACTTTTATTATGGTATATTGTTGTGATCTATTTTATTACTAGTTCTTGTTAATCTCTTACTGTGATAATCTATAAATTAAACATTATCATAGGTATGGGTGTATAGGAAAATACCTAGTATATATCGGGTGTGATACTCTCCATGATTTCAGGCATCCCCTGGGGGTCTTGGAACATATACCCTACAGATAAGGGGGACTACAGTATCAGGGCACAACAGTCTTCTCATGAGTCAGGTCCTATAGTCAATGTCTAAAATATTTAGAAAAAAATACACATTGAAATGCTTGGCATTAGGCTAATGCATTAACATATCGTGAGACATTACTTTAGCAACATCATTATAAAGAAAAAAAAATAAAGATATGGTATCATCCTCAACTTTATTTTTACATTCCACCCTTATTTCAACATGTTTTTAGCATCAGCCTTTGGCTTTTGGGGATTTTTTTGTATATGTGTGTTTGAACAGATTTTTTAATAATTTTATTCATTTGAGAGAAAGAGAGAGAGTAGCAGAAGCAGGGAGTGGGGAGGGAAGGCGGAAGCAGACTCCTCACTGAGCAAGGAGCCCAACGCAGGGCTAGATCCAAGGACTCCAGGATCATGACAGACGTTTAACCAACTAAACCACCCAGAAAACCCCTTGAACGAGTTTTTGAATACTTTATTGCTCCAATATCTTTCCACTACAAATTATCCAGACTTAGAAAAAAGGGTCTCATTTCTACACAATTCAATGTTGAAATATTTTTACAAGAATTTGTAATAGTATGTAAGAGAAAAACAACAGAAAGATACAAAAATGTATAGAAACAACTCTATTTACACAGTTCAATTCCATAGCTAAAATGTAGTCCAATTCTGATCTGGCTGGCACAGAGCTTGGTGGAAAAACACTATTCCCTTTTTTCTTCCCAATTCCATGTTGTCTGAATTCAGGGAAACAACAACTGGCTTTCCCATCCTCTCAAGATATATGTATCAGTTTAGATGACTATGTATATCTATAAATTAAGTTTTTATTTATCAGTTTAGATGACTATATTTGTTGTTTCTTAGAAGAGCAAGAACTATAAATGGCACAATATCAGGGTTTTATTGAATTTTTTACCATATAAAAACCAAAATACTTTAATAGAGAGTAACAAGAGTCTTTGCCTTAAAAGTAAGCCTTGACTGTCTCCTCTTGGATTCTGAGTCAGCTTCAGAGTTCTGAAGAGAGTAGAAGAAATAAAGAAAGACAGATCGTATGGAAATGATAATTATTATAGAGTGGAGGGAAAAAAAGACATCAGAAAGATATAGCTAAGAAAGTACCACCAGTATGAGATAGATTTGTTCAGTACTCTCTAGACATTTGAGGCTTTTTTAACCCAAATTTCTTTGTCTCCCTTTCATCATAACATTTTGCTTTCCCTTACCCAAGACAGTCCCTGTAATTTATTTTAAAATCAGGAATATATATGGCTGCTTTTAAAGAATTCTTTCTAAAGGGCTTGATCTAAGTGAAAACCATCAGATTTAGGAAAGAATAAAGAAAGACACAAATTGACACTGAAGGGAGCATTTTTATTCTTGCTTCATTTCATTACAAGTCATGTAGACAACTGAAATGGAGAGGGAAAAACATACTCAGGAACAAATAACCCCTACACTTGAAAACAGAAGCTTCTGAAAGAGAAAAGTGTTTTTAGATGAAAAGTGTACCTGGCACCATTTCCCTGATAGCCTGTGACAATGTGAACTCTTGGGTCAAAATTATGACAGAAGAATCTTGGCTCATTAGCACTCAGTCTAGATGAAGTGTCAATATGATGATTACTAGAGATTTTTCTGAAACAGGGCTTATTTGAACTAGATGAAGAAGGAATTACAACAAATGGAAAGTGGAGTAGATTTTTATGTTGTAAATCCTTGTGCTTCTCAATGGCTTGAATGCAAAAATTATATTCTTGTGACACTTCTTTATTGCCCTTTATTCTTTCTTTTATTTGCTAACTTTTCAGCCACTGTCTCTGCACTCTGAGTGATTAAAACACAGATTTATACTCGTTTCATTTCTTTCAATATTGTTACAAGTGCCTAAATTATTTATGATAGAAGGTGGATATTATGATTAGATTTTCAAAGAGGCCTGATCCTGTGTATGTTGGCTATATTATTTATCCTTTTGGCACATTTTTTTTTAATGGATAATTTTAAAAAGTCTTTTCTTGCAGGTGATTTTTTTTTTTTTTTTTTTACTATTTGGATGACTCCTGACATCAAGAAGAGTAAGGACTGGGTTTCAAATGGCCGGATAATTCAAAGCAGCAGAGCTGAATTGGGGGTTTGGGATTTTAAAATGAACTTATTGAGATTTCCTAATTGAAAGCACGTTCGGAAGGCAGTCCTGTGAATGGAAGGTAGCCTGTAACAGCAAGTGTTCTGCTCAAAAGCCTCATTCACACGGCAGCATTCTGAAGAAAATGGAATTTGTAACTGCAGATTTTCTGAAATGAAATCACATCCAAACAGCAGGATTTCTAAACAGAAGGTGCCTTGTAACTATGTTCTAAAATTAAACCTCATTTAAACTGCATCCATTCTAAATGGAAAATGTACTGTAGTTGTTTTCTACATTAAAATCAAATCCAAATCATTGTTATTGTAAGAGCTAAGTAGCTTAAATAACTTCTGCCACATAATGGAGATTAGTATATACTTCATATTAGGTTTGCAGAGTAATTTTGGGGAAAATGTTTTCCTTTTGCACTTGTTTCACGTAGAATATGAAAGGAAAAATTCACGATTTGATGAAGATCACTCATCAGTAAGCTGTGAGATTTGTTTCAAATTTCAAACCAGTAGAAGACTTAACAATATGTGACATGTTCTCGATCAGTCTACTTCTCAGAAAAGGAAACGATTTTAGGGACTCATTGTCTTTAAGTTATATAGGATGCTCACAAGATAAAAATAATACCAAATATATACTTTGTGGAAAAAAGAAGCAAGACTTTCTAGTATGGCCAACAAAAATGATGGCATACTAGTGAATTATTCAACAGAATTAGGAGTTAGTAGGAATATTAAAGCTATTGTAGCATGATAAGTCTTCCTTTCAGAGATATAAAGCCAATTTACAAATATACCAGGCCAGATGCAGTTTTAGACCCTAATATGTCCCTTAATGGGAAATAAAATACTAATTGATTAAGCAGAACTGAAGCCTTTAATTCCCATGTCTGTACTTAAAGCAAATAATGAAACCAGTAATATATTTGAACACTATTTTAGTATATTATATATAAGTATATAAATCAACATACAGCTTTTTCATACACTTCACATGAGCTCAAAATCCAAGAAAGAGATCTTAGTCACCAACTGCGATTTCGTCTTTCAAAGTGTCTTTAATCTGGGTGTCTAAATAAAGTGGGTAAAACGATTTCCCAGTGCTATGTTTTGAGTATATTTTGTACTTTTTCCCTAAAGCTGATGCTACCCAATGTGCTCATTATCTATCTGCCGAGTGTGTATTGAGGATTCTAATTGATCACCAGTAGCTCTTTTGCATCTTTTCCTACATAGAATTATGGCCTCTGACTTGTCATAGCAGCTCCCTTACGAGCAGCACCTGGTGTGTCTTCAGATGTGGCTATTTATGCTTGGGTTCTGTCTAAAATGAGAGTGGAAAAGAAACAAACAAACAAACAAACAAATCATCTTTATCGTTCTGAGTTCTAAGTTCCTAGTTCTTCCCCCGAAACTGCTAGTGTGGCCACCGTGATTAATCACCAGAGAACTGTGACTAAGCTTAAGTGTAAACCTCTTCAAAAGATGCTTCTGACTCCTTATGTACATTCTTAGCACTTCAAAATACCAGAGCAACATTGCTTAAGCATTTTATTATACACTCTTTAAGTATATTCTTTTTCATGGAAATTGAACAATATGTTGAGATGAGCATTGTTTTGATATCATTGCTACTATTAAGATGTATATTTGCTTTTTCAAAAGGAATCAGGACACAGTTTATTTTAAAACAGGAAATTCAATTAAGAGAAGCTGAAATGGAAAATATTTGAAGCACTCAAGTAATGTGTTTTAAAGTATGTGGTTCATATATTTGTACTAGTTTTTAGAAACTAAGGCAAAAAATAATGAGTTATTTTTTTATTTTTTGAAAGCTGACCACAAAACATACACATTTATTTTCTGGAAAAAAAAATTTCTGTAACTAAATGAAAGCTGGTGTTTATCAAGGGACAAGCGATATAAATGACACTGAGTTATAGACTGAATTTTGAGGGAAAAGATTGAAACTGTATATTTCATTTGACCATATTTTCAGCAATTATGTCCTTGGGTCATGAAGTTACAAGGAATATCTCCAAAGTTATTTCTATTTGTAAATGTTCTACTTTAGTAATTTGTACCATTCTTGTTGCCCTATGGTCCTGATATTATCAAGTAATTTTCCTTGCAATCTTTACTTATGTATGTTTATATATGAGAAGATGCACATATTTTTATGTATGGTTTGATGAGTTTTGCCTAGTGTATATTCCAGTGCAATCACCACTGACAACAAAATGTTATACACTTCAGCACTCCTCAAAGTTCCTAGTTAATCCCAGTTACCACACAGGGAACTACTAACTTAATTTCTATTGTTGTAGCTTGACTTTTGTTGTTTTGGATTCATGTGGAATCTTAAATGCATGCACTCATTTTGTTTCCAACTTCTTTCATTAAACATGATTTTGCATATATAAATAGTTGGCACCTTGTAATGCTATGCAGAGTTAGATTATGTGAAGAGACTACATTGATTTCATTGATTTTGTTTTCTATCTAGTTATTGCCTATTATGAATCAATATGCCATGTATTCTTATAGACAGGTCTATTTTTTTTCTTTCTCTATTATATGTGATATTATTGTAGTTGTTTATAGACACTTCTTCAAATTGAGGAACTGTTATTTTTTTTTTTTAGTTTGTTCCAGGTTCTCTATTTTCTTAATCATAAATGTCTGCTGAATTTTGTCTAATTCTCTTTCTGTTCTATTAAGATTATTATATTTCTCCTTTATTTTAATGTGGTATACTATATTAATACATTTATTTTTATGAAAGCTATATGATGTAGTTCATATAGCATCTAATTCACTCATTTAAAGTATACGATTGAATAGCTTTAGTATATGCATCATTACTAAAATCAATTTTAGAATGCCTCATACTCATTAACACTCAAACTCTTATTTCCCCCCAGCCACCTCAGCCCTAATATCCTTTCTGTCTCAGTAGATTTGTCTTTTACAGATATTTCATGTAAACAGAATCACACAGTACATATTCTTTTATGATTGGCTTCTTCCCCTTAGCATGTGTTCAAGGTTCATCTGAGTTGCAGAATATATGCGGACTCCCATTTCTTTTTACCAACAAATACTGTTCAGTTGTATGCGTATACCACATTTATTCGTTCGTCAGTTGATGGACATTTGAGTACCTTGTACTGCCTATTATGGGCACAGGTGTCCCTCCTTTCTAAAAGTAGAGCATTCTTAGAAAAACTTTAAGAGCATCCCTGCTCTCCAAAAGTTTGTGTTACATAATGTCACTTTTTTTTTTTAAGGTTTTATTTATTTGACAGTGAGAAACACAGCTAGAGAGGGAACACAAGCAGGGGGAGTGAGAGAGGGAGAAGCAGGCTCCCCGCCGAGCAGGGAGTCCGATGTGGGACTCGATCCTGGGTCTCCAGGATCATGACCTGAGCCAAAGGCAGTCACTTAACCAACTGAGCCACCCAGGCGCCCCCACAACGTCACTTTTATGAAAGACCTCCATCAGTACGGTAACAGTGTTTTTATAAAACAAAATTCCCCTTTGAATATCTTTTGGTTAGTAAAAGCAGGTACTAAAGTAGGTTTTGTAAAAGTGACATAGTGCAATATAAGCTTTTGTGAAGGATACCTGCAATGCTGCCCTGAGCATTTACATACAGATTTTTGTGTTTTCTTTTCTTTTGGGTGTATATTTAGGAGTAGAATTGTTATCATATGATGAGTATGTTTAACCATCGCAGGAAATGCCAGACTATTTTCCAAAGCAGCTGTAGCACTTTACATTTGTTATTAAATATAGGTTTTATTTTTATTTAGGTATGGCAAGGCCAACAGATCAGGAGATGATTACCACTGAAAAGATAGTTTGTTATATTCTTAGATCCCAAGAGGCAGGGCATTCTGCATCATGGGGCCACATGGGGAAGCACCAGAATTGTACAGAAGCCAAAGAGTGGGGAGGAAAACATATGTGCAAGAGCCTTTTTGTAGTTTCCATGAGAAGGGGCAAGTGAAGCAGGGTAAGCAGGTTTAGGATTGGGTAGTTTGAAGAATTTCAGTGGACTATGGGGCATAGGGGTATCCTTCATTTCCTGGTACATGTACTCAGGTAGTTAGAGGTCCACCAAATAGTTTAAGGATCAGGTGAAGCAGGTGGTTGGGAATATGGGCTCTGAATTTGTTGACTTGCTTATGAAAGACAGACTCCTATGGAAATTACTTGCTATCTCTAGAAATTAGATAATCCTGGAAAGAACAATTCTTCCAGGGTCAGCAAGACTCAAGATGTTGAAACATTAAGATATAGAAAGTAAGCAGGAGGAATTATACAGCATTAGCACCAGCAATGAATGAAGGTTCAAATCATTCCTCAAGTTCACCAACAATTGCTTTATTATTCTTTTATTATTATTATTATTATTATTATAGCCACCCTAATAGGTATAAAGCTCATGTTTTGATTTCTAATTCTCTGATGACTAATGATTTTGACCATTTTTTATGTGCATATTGACTATTTGTACGTCTTCTTTGAACAAAATGTCAATTCAGACACCTTGCACATTTTTAATTTTTATTGTGATTTTTACTGTTGAGTTGTATATATTATTTATTTATTCTACTGTCAAATTTCAGATTTAGGATTTGCAAATATTTCCTACCACTTTATAAGTTGTCTTTTCAAAGATATCTTTTGAAACACAGAATTTTTTTGCTATTGATAAAGTCCAATTTATAATTTCTTTGATTGCTTGTACTTTTTGGAATCATATCTAAGAAGCTATTACCTAGTCTTAGGTAAGGGAATTTTACATCTATGTTAAAAAATAATGTGCTTTCTTTTAACATTTCTATAGGTTTGGCTCTTACATTTCAGTCTTTAATCCTTTTGTTTTAATTTTTCTTATACATTAGGAGGCAAGCATTCAAATTCATTCTTTTGAAAGTGGATATCCATTTTTTTCTTCTTTTCTGATATACTTATTTACAAATATGTATGTGTCTCTGAAAACTGCTTTAGCTACAGTCCTTAAATTTTTGGTATGTTTTTATTTTCGCTCATTTGAAAGTGATTTCAAACTTCCCTGGTGATTTCTTATTTGATCCACTGGAAATTTAAAAGTGTGTTAATTTATGTTATCAATTTGTTTGCATTTATGGAGACTTATTTTATGGCCTAATGTAAGGTCAGTCCTGGAGAATGATTCATTGACCCTTAAGAAGAGTGTGTATCCTCCTCCTGTTAGTAGAGTATAGATGTCTAATTGGTTTTTAGGGGTTTAGAAGTCTATTTGGTTTATAGTATAGTTCAAATTGTCTGTATTCTTGTTGAACTTCTTTTTAGTTGCCTTATCCATTATTGAAACATAGGTATTGTCTCCAAGTATTATGTTTGAGTTATTTATGTCTCCCTTCATTTTTGCCAGTTTTTGCTTCATGTATATTTGGGCTTTGTGGTTGTGTGCATATATATAAATAATTGCTGTGTTGTGTGTGTGTGTGTGTGTGTGTGTGTGTGTGTTCCTTTTTATCATTATAAAATGTCTTCTTTTTGTCTAGTAGCAATAATGTCTTAAAATCTACGTTATCTGAAATGTTTATGGCCACACCAGAGTTCTATGGTTTCTGTTGCCCAGCATATCTTTTTCTATCCTTTCACTTTCAACCTACTCATATTTGTCAATCTAAAGTGTGTTATCTGTTGATGATATGTTGTTGGGTTGTTTTCTGTCAGTTTTACCTACTATTTTGTTTGAATTATTTAACTCATTCACATTTATTGTTATTATTAACATAGTTGGATATAATCTGTCATTTTACTCTTTTTTCTAAATGTCTTGTGTTGGGGCACCTGGGTGGCTCAGTTGGTTAAGCGACTGCCTTCAGCTCAGGTCATGATCCTGGAGACCCAGGATCAAGTCCCACATCAGGCTCCCTGCTCGGCAGAAAGCCTGCTTCTCCCTCTCTCACTCCCCCTGTTTGTGTTCCCTCTCTGGCTGTGTTTCTCTCTGTCAAATAAGTAGAATCTTTAAAAAAAAATGCCTTGTGTTTTTTTCTATTTTGGCTCTTCCTCTTCTAGTGCTTCAGTGTTCTCATTTGCACTATTTTCTATGTCCTATTTATTTTTTAAATAATTTTTCACTAAAGTTAAAATTATTTTCTTATTGCCTCTTCTATGGCTAAATATACAGGTAACCAGAATCTACTTCAGATTTATACTACCTCAATTCTCGTTATATGTAGCAATGTTACTCTTTATAGCTCTACTTATATTTCCTTCTATGTGGTGCAATTTTTTATGCATATTACATTTTAAGTTATAAAGTGAACAATGTTATTATAAATATTACTTTATATAACATGTCAACCAAGAAATCGAGAGAAAAAAGAAAAACAAGTGAATATTTATACAGTTTGTTATATTAACCTGTCTTACCATTTTTATTCTTGTGGATTCAAGTTAATATTTGGTGTCATTTTCCTTCACCAATATATCATTCTTTCCACCTGTGTGCTATGATTGTCAAATACATTACATTTCTATAATAATCCAATTATGCACTTATTGTTATGAAATTGCTTTTTATATCAATTAAGAGAAGAATGGAAAAGAAATATGCATTTACAGTGTCTTTTATAATTACGTAATTGCCTTTACTGGAGCTTTTTGTTTTATCCTGTAGATTGAAATTATTGTCTGGGATTACTTGCTTTTAGCTCTAAGAACTTTAGTATTTCTTATAAGGCAGGTTTAATGCAACAAATTCTATGTTATTGTTTTCTTAATATAAAAAATTGTTTCTTTCCATTTATGAATAATATTTTTGCTGGATGCAAATTCTTGGTTGACTAAATTTTTGTTGATGCATTTTGAGTATGTGATACCCCTGTCACCTATTTTTCAAGGTTTCTGGCAAGAATCAGCTGTTATTCTCACTATATTTTACTTATGCATGATGAATCCTATTTCTCATGGGCTTTCCAATTTTTTTTCTTTGTCTTTCAGTATTTTTACCACAACAAATCTAGACATGCTCACTTTATTTTTCTCCTACTCAGTGTACTGGACTTCTTGGTTATGTAGATTAATGTTTTTCATCAAATTTGAAAGGTTTTCCATCATTATTTCTTTGATTTTTTTTTTCTTTTTTGGCTCTTTTGTTCCCATCTGGGTTTACTATTATGTGTATGTTGGTCTTCTTCAAAGGTGTGTAATATCTTTCTGAGGCTCTATTTATTTTATTTTTTCAATTTTTTTCTCTCTTCTTTGGATTGTTTATTCTCTATTTGTCTAAAATTTTACTGATTCTTCTACTAATTCAAATTCAATATTGTGAAACTAGTGAATTTTTATATCAGTTATTGTAACTTACAATTTCAGAATTCACATATGGTTCTTTTATTATTTATTTATTTTAAGATTTATTTATTTATTTGATGAGAGAGACAGAGAGACAGAGAGAGAGATATCACAAGTAGGCAGAGCAGCAGGCAGAGGGAGAGGGAGAAGCAGGCTCCTGGCCAAGCAGGGAGCCTGTTGCAGAACTCAATCCAGGACCCTGGGATCATGACCTGAACTAAAGGTGTTGGGGATGGTGTGTGATCTGCCCTTCCTGCCATGTCCAAGCCACCAGAAACTTTGGTGGAGCTACTTGTGAATGTGAATGAAAGTCCCTCCAGGCTTTCCGGGCCAAGAATCTGGAGTTATGCTAATGTCATGGTCATCAACACCATGTTTATTTGCTTTTTGTTCTTCCTGCTCAACTACCAAACTGAGTCTATTCATAAACTTCCCTTTTAATGGCAAAGACAGCTTTCTTAGAAAGGTTTGACTCTGCCTGCTGTGAATCACTTTGTTAAACTTTAACCTAACTGCATCCCCTAACTTCTTTACTTTGGAATAATAAAAGACTGGGACCCTTGACAGTCAAGAGAGACAAAGGCAGAGACAAAGGCAAAGCAAAAGGTGGAGACAAAGGCAGAGACAAAGGCAGAGAAAAAAAAAAAGGCAGAGAGCCTGCGAAGCTAAAACCAGAGAAACAGAGAGCAAGAGAGACAGAAACAGAGGAAAAGGAGAGCCAGAGAGCCAGAAGCAGAGCCAGAGAGCCTGCAAAGTGAGAGAGGCAAGAGCCCAGAGGCCAGAGGCCAGAGCCCAGAGCCCAGAGCCCAGAGCCAGAGCTAGAGAGCCAGAGAGCCAGAGAGCCAGAGCCTGAGCCTGCTTCATAGGTCTCTCTTGACTGGCCTCGGGTCTGTCAGCTTGCATCAGATCTCCGTGTCTGTGTCATTATTTTGTGTTCCAGACATCCTGTGGTTTGGGACCCACATTTGTGCTGAGGTTGGTCCCTGGCATAAAGGCAGACGCTGAACTGACTAAACCACCCAGGTGCCCACATATAGTTCTTTTAAAAATAATATCTAAATCCTTGTTGATATTCTCTGTTTGATGAAACATCATCATACTATTCTTCATTCTTTTGTGTAGATTTTCTATAGTTCCTTGAACTTACTCATAACGGTTGTTTTGTAGTCTTAGTCTGTTAAACCCATCATTTGGGCACTACCATGGGCAGGTTCTATTATCTACTTTCGTTTCTTCTTGTATATGTGTCATGCCTTATTGTTTTTTTTTTTCTTACGTGTTTTATAATTTTGTGTTGAAACTGGACATTTTGTGCCATATATTATAGAGACAACCCTTTATAATGATCTCTCCTCCAGGCTTTGTCTGCTTGTTTATCTGGTTGCTACCTTGTTTGGAATATTTTATTTGAATCTATCACACACACACACACACACACACACACACACACACACACACCATCATCATATAAAGATTTTCATATATCTCCTTTAAGGGTACAGCACTATACATGCATGCAGTCATTCTAGGGTGGCACTGATTGTAGCAGGTACTTTTTTGAGGATCTTTGAGATTTGTTTCAATCCTGGGAGGATTCTTTCTAGCTGTCTCTTTACGTGTTTCTCTTTGGTAAACTAGCTGACTTATGGTTTTGTTAGTTTCATATAGCCATTAGCTATTCTGTAATTGTTTACTGCCAAAATTTCCATTATTAGTTTTTTTTTTTGTTTTCATTATTCTTAACAGCATCTTAAGGCATGCAGTTCTCCACACACATTTTTAATTCATTCTATTTGTGGAGAATGTCAGAAATTTTTGTTCTCATGGATTTCCTCTCACCCTAGGCAAAAATCTCTGAATAACTATTCTGGAGCTAGGGGCAGGTCTAACACCCCTGCTTTAGAAGCACAGTGACTGTAGGATTTGGTTTTCTAATCTGGCCTCTATTGTTATGGAACCTCTGCTCTAGAAGTGAACTAAAGGAAGAATTACTGAAGTCACAGTATTCACAGCCTAATAAATGAAGATTTATGCCTCCGTGTTTTAATGGGTCCTGGGTTGACAGTTGGAGCTTTCAACCTCTAAACCACTCTTATCATGAGTTTTGCTTCTGCAACTTAAAACTAGAAAAGATAAGAAATATCTATCCTTCCCACTGAGATATCATATCCCTTGACGAGGGGCGGGAGGAGGACGGAGACTTGTCTTCTTGGCCACACACTCCCAGAGTGGCTTCTGTCATTGAACTGAGTGAGAGAAAGGGAGAAACCAATTTGGCTTAAGTGCCAGAAACTTGTAGTGCTTGCTGGTGATAGATTTTCACGAGTCAATATTTCTTCCTTGGCTATATGACCTTGGGACAATTTTAGGGACTGAAATTCATTGCTTTAAAAGTAATTGTCACCAGTTTTGGTTATTTTTCTGTAGAGGTCCTCACATGCCTTTCTGGAAGTGGAATTCTGCATGTATTTATTTTTGAATGTAAAAATCACACTTCTATTGATGGAATAAATGCATTTGGCCAAAATATTGTGTAATATTTATATAGTTCTGTATTTAATTTAATTCAATTCAAAAATAATATTGCAAAATTTTGTATTTTCGTTTAAGATTAATGTTGGTCTATGAATTTCTCCATTTTTAATGGATTCACATTAGGATTAGCCTCAGAAATTGAGAGAGAAAAAAATGTTCTTTTCTCCTTTATTTTCTCAAAGATTTTGTGAAAAACAAGGATCCCTAAAAGGCAGGACAGATTTTATGTTGAGTCCACAGGAGTCTGAATTTTTCTTTTTGACATGTTTTTAAGTTGCAGATTCAATTTTTAGAAAATATATACAATTACTCACATTTCTTTGTGTCAGTTTTGGTATGTGTGTTCTTTAAATTATTTTTCCATTTCATCAAAATTGCTATATTTAGTGGCATAAAATTATTTATAATATCTCCTTTAATCCCGAAGTTCCTCTGGGATTTGCAGTGATATCGGATTTTTTTTTAATTTCTGATATGGATAATACATTTTCATTTTATTTATGAGTTTGACAGTTTTATTTGCTTAAAAGCAAATTCTGACTTCTTTGATTTTTTTTCTCTGGTTTGTTTTCTGTTTTGTTTAGCTCCCCCATTATCTTTTTAAATTTCTTTCCTTTCCTTACTTTTTTCTAATTTGCTTTTCTTTATGTATATTTTTTAAAGATTTTATTTATTTATTTGACAGAGAGAGAGAGATCACCAATAGGCAGAGAGGCAGGCAGAAAAAGAGGGGGAAGCAGGCTCCCTGCTGAGCAGAGAGCCTGATGTGGACTTGATCCCAGGAGCCTGAGATCATGACCTGAGCCAAAGGCAGAGCTTAACACACTGAACCACCCAGGTGCCCTTTATATATATATTTTTTAAGTTGAAATGTAGATCATTGATTTTAACCATTTCATATTTTGATATATTGGTGTTTCAAGCTATAAATTTCCTTTAATCACTACTTTAGCTGAATTTCACACATTGATATGTTGTATTTTCATGATATTTGGTTTGATTCAAAAATTTTCTTATAATTTTTTCTTGATCTGCATTTAGAAGTATGTTGCTTAATCTCTATTTGAAATTTTTTCAGATACTTTATTGCTATTGAGTTTTAATTAAAATGTATTATGTTTAGATATCCTGCTATATATTTATTTCCATTATTAAAATATATTAAAACTTATTTATATAGAAAATATAGTGAGTATTCAACATCTATTTGAGAAGAAGGTGTATTCTGTATTATTTTGTGTAATGTTCGTTGTTAGTTAACTTGGGTTGTTGGCAGTGTTGTTTGTCATCTGTATCATCACTTTTTAAATTTGTCTTCTTAGTCTCACTTTTAGCCATGAGGGTGTTAATAAAACTCAAACATTATAGATTTACCCCTTTTCTCTTTTATTTCTGTCAATTTTTGCTTTATGCGTATTGAAGATAGTTAAGTCTTACTGAGCAATTAACCATTATTATTATTTAAAAAAAAAAAAGCAAAATAAACAGCACCTTTTTTTCTGACAGGACTCCTTATCTTGAGGCCTATTTCTAACATGTCAATATTGCTACCCTATCATTCTTTTTTTTTTTTTTAAGATTTTATTTATTTATTTGACAGAGAGAAACAAACAGAGAGAGGGAACACAAGCAGGGAGAGTAAGAGAGGGAGAAGCAGGCTTCTTGCTGAGCAGGGAGCCCAATGCAGGGCTCGATCCTGGGTCTCCAGAATCATGACCTGAGCCGAAGGCAGTCGCTTAGCCAACTGAGCCACCCAGGCGTCCTGCTACCCTATCATTCTTATGTTTAGCTTTTTCATTTTACATCTGCTTTAAATCTGTGTGGTATATATTTAACACATAACTCTTGTAAACAGCATATAGTTGAGTCTTACTTTATATGAAATCTGCAGATTTTTTTTTTCATTTTAATGGAGTGTTTTAACGATTTACATTTCAAGTAATGGTTAATATGGCTGCATTTAAATTTAATGTAATTTTTTCTATGTAGTAGTATAATTTCACTTAGAGTCATTCTGTATTTTTTACTATAATTGTCATTATTTTCTTTCTACAGATATTATCAATCCCTGATATATTGTTATTTTTCCTTCAAACAGAAAAGTTTGATGCTTTTTCAACATAGGGTGATGAAAGGCTATGCCTGGGATTTGCTTCCCTATACCATGTCTTGTAAACTTTCTGAAGTCATTAAACTGAGGCAATGATAAGCTCATTTAATTGTTTCCCATCTCTTGAAGATTATGGACCTTCCCTTTCTGATATATAATGGCTTGATAGTCATTATATAATATATTTTATTTATGAATCATATTTTATCCAGTGTGTTAGATGGCTCAGGCAGGAAGAGAAATCTAATTCCTTATACTTCATCTTGGTAAGAGATGAAGGTTTCCCTTTTCCACTTGAAAGATATGTTAGCAAGATATATAGTTCTAGGTTGACAGGTTATTTTATTGTATTTCTCTACTGAGTATGTTACCAAGATGTTCCATTTTTTCTGAGTCTGTTGTTTATGATTTGAAATACAATGTTTTGATTATTTTTTTTTTTACTTTGTGTATTATACTCAGTTTTTCTTTCTGTATTTAATATTTTTATTACCTTTGGTTTTAGCAATTTGACTATGATTTGCTGAAAATGATAATCTTTATATTTATTCTGCTAGTAGTTTGCTAAGATTATTACATTAGCGTGTTGTAATTTTTCATCAAATATGGAAAAATTCATTTGATATTTTATCAAATTTTTTCCTACATCATCATCTCATATTGATCTACTACTCCAATTATGTTTGACTGTTAGGCTTTTTTCACAAGTCATAGAGATTATATTCGTTGTATTTTAATCTTTTTTTCCTCTGTTCTTAAGTGTAAATATTTCTATTGATTGGTCTTATTTTGTGTCTCTTCTAATTTTTTTAAGATTATTTATTTGTTTATTTGACAGAGAGAGACACAGAGAGAAAGGGAACATAAGCAGGGGGAGTGGGAGAGGAAGAAGCAGGCTTTCCACCAAGCAAGAAGCCCCATGCAGGGCTTGATCCCAGGGCCCTGGGATCATGACCCGAGCAGAAGACAGACATTTAATGACTGAGCCACAGAGGTGCCCCCTATAATTTTTTTTTTTTTTTTTTAAATCTCAGAGTTTCAGTTTGGTTCTCTTTAAAGTTTCCACATCTCTTCTGAAATTCATCTCTTAACATATCTATCTGATGGTAACTTTAAGGTCTTTACCATAAATATCATTAATTCTTTATTGGTGATTATACCATTTATATGTATATCTGTTTATATTGTTTTATTTTGCTTTTATCCAGGGATCACATTCTGATTTTTTTTTCCGTTGTTAGACAACTTAAGGGCTAGGGTAAGAGAGTGATTGTTTTGACCCAACTAGATAGTTATTTTAGAACAGTCTTGGAATGAATTTATAGTTTTAGTGCTGCTATGGGTTAGGCATAAGGAGTCTAAGATGATCACTGCTTCCAACTCATTTTCAACTTTCTGTACTGCCAAAAGACTTACAATCTTATTAACATTGAAAATGTAATTCAGTAGTAATTGCACCTTTGCAAATTCCCAGGTCACCTCTGTTTTAAAAGATGTTAACTCTGAATTTAGGCTTCTCTCTCAAGGAGAGAATACCTTATGCACTCTTAGAATGTGTGGCTGCACTACTTTGAAACCTTGAAAACTCAAGATTTTTTTTTTTTTTTCCAAGATGGAAGAATAGGAGTCTAGTGAACATGAAACCATGAAGCCATGAGATTCTAAGACTCTGAGACTGAAATTTCAGGACCAGGACCACTTAGGACCACAGCAATTTGGGGAAAACACAAAACATCAACCCATGAAATGGCTAGATGTAAGTAATTGTGAAATTATAAGTTTGTGCAGTCCCATTTCCAAACTTTGTTTACTCAGCAAAACTCTCTTCATTCTGGGTCTCCTTCAGATTAAAAACTGACATTTCAGCCCATAGCTTCATCAGAAAATTGTCTAGTTTTTCCGTGTCTGAATCATTTATACTCTTTTTCATGTCCTGTGCTCAAATTCTATTATAATCCCCAGGTGTGAAAGCTTTCTCTCTTGTGTGTTCTTCCAGGATGGAAAATTTCATGCAGAGTCATCCCTTTGGAATTTTTTTTTTTCCACAATGTTTAGATAGTATGGTAGTTTTGTTTATCTGGTTTGTTTTAACACATATAAGTTTTTCATGGGCAACTGGATGGCTCAGTGGGTTAAGCCTCTCTGCTTTCAGCTCAGGTCATGATCTCAGGGTCCTTGGATCAAGGCCCACATTGGGCTCTCTGCTCAGCAGGGAGCCTGCTTCCTCCTCTCTGCCTGCCTCTCTGCTTACTTGTGATCTCTCTCTCTGTCAAATAGATAAATAAAATCTTTAAAAAAATAAAAAAATAAAAAATAAAAAATAAAAGTTTTTCACATCCTTCTATATTCTCATCAGAGAGAAATTTTTTGTATTAATTCTTGACTGCTTTCTCTTTCTTGTTTCTATTTTGTGAATGCTTGTTCCATTATTTCTGGGATATTAGTTATTCCCTTTTCATTGTTCTTACTGAGATCCCATCTCAATCCTTACCCCGTTTTTGCTTATAAACTTCATTTCTAGGTTCATTTTCCTAAATTTATAATTTTTCATAAGAATCCAATGCTATATTTGCTTTAATGTCTACTTATTTGCTTCAGAAAGTCTTTGTTGTTTAAGATTCTATATATACTCCTGAAACCTGTGTTATATTACCTAATGAGATTCAATTTCTAAGACAAGCCCTGCGTCTGCAATTGTAATATGGAGCCTGTCATCCACATTGGCTTTCCTGATACAAAGCTGTGAAATACTAATGAATTTTTTATAAAACACATTACTTAATATGTTGTACTGTTTATCAGAGAGTTGAACCAGAGGGCTTAATTGCCTGAATCACTACTTCTTTTACACTGCTAAATGCAAAGAATTAACAAAATAAACACAAGTATGGATAACTTTGTGTAATTGGTTTATATTTGAATGAGTTTCATTTGTGGTATAATAATTAAAGACCCATTAATGAATTAAAAAATGTGCAACATTTATATATAGATCTTTTTGTTATGTTAAATCCTGTTGAAAAATATAAATGTTTATGTTATCAAAAGAAGTTACACTTGATGAAAAGGTTTCTAGTGATAGAATTTCAAACATTATTACATTGAACATATTCATTCTTGTGGCTAAAAGCATATGGGAAAAAAAAGATACTGGGACAATTAACGACCACAGTTTATGGTACCTAGTCTGTCTTCTGTTTTTCTGGTCTGACTTCTGTTCTGAGGCTTACTAGACATAAAGAAGAATGCCTCAAAAAGCAAATATATTTAAAGCATGTATAGAAACATACTCTTAGCAGATGGAAAAAACTAACCACCTAAAAACAATACAATAAGGACTAGAAACAAAGTCAATTAGCTATTTTATTGGTATTTAGAAAAAGGAGGAAAACCAGGAAGATAACGTGTCCAAAGCACTAAACCTCTTACTGAGAGTTACATTTACTCAGGTGTATTATTCTACTACGAAGTTTGCTTTGACATTAAATCGTGAAAAAGACCACATTCCACAGAAGAAATCCCACAGCTGT
Organism: Spilogale gracilis; assembly: GCA_004023965.1. Lineage (NCBI taxonomy): Eukaryota > Metazoa > Chordata > Mammalia > Carnivora > Mephitidae > Spilogale > Spilogale gracilis. The sequence continues at coordinate 66,388 of PITA01004484.1, forward strand.
GGTACATGATGGCTATGGCAACAAAATAATAAATAATTGACATTGACAATGAAAACTGTGTTTTTTCCCAAAGCACCTGATAGCTAATGTGTGAATAACTCCCCTGGTATTGTCTACCTGTCAGATTGGTACAAATATTCTATTTTAGGAAGAAAGCAGTAGATAAAAGTGATTTTTTAAAATAACAAGATCAAAGAACATGAGACACTGAAAAAATATCAATGTCAATAAGCTAATATTCAAAGGACAACACACCTTATATATGAAGATTCTAATTTAGAGTAAGGATATACTAACTGATGTTAGAAAATAATTTTCTACCTGAATATGATAAAACGTTTAGGAAAGTGCTTCAAGTTAGAATATCATCTGTCTGCTTAGGAGACATTTTGTTAATAGATCATTTTCTCATTGACTCTTTTTTTTAGCATTTTAGGTTTCAAAAGCTGCTTACCTGTCAGATTGATTTATTTTTTGTTATCACTGTATATATGTTTTACAATTGTACAGAACATAAGAAATGTTGACATTGTGATAGGTATATCCTTGGGAGACCAAACAAAAAAAAATCTTGTCAATTCATTTGCCATCAAAATGAAAATATTTTATCATGGACAATGTCAGAAAGAGTTTACTGAGTGTACAAATTATATACAGAGAAAAATCACAGTAAAATGAGCAACTAAGAAATTAGTTTGATATTTGAAAGTTATTTTGCATAGGCCCATGAAAGTGATTTTTGCTACTCAAAATAAGTCTTTAAAGTTTAATTTATAAATTAGGCACACTAAGGGGCACTTGGGTGGCTCAGTTGGTTAAGCGTCTGCATTTGGCTCAGTTCATGATCCCAGGGTCCTGGGATCGATCCCTCATCAGGCTCTCTGCTCAAAGGAAATCTTGCTTCTCCCTCTCACTCTGCCTGCCATTCTGCCTACTTGTTCTCTCAAATATATATAATCTTTAAAAAAATAATTTAGGCACAATAAGAGCTTAATGACAATAGCTAGTAATAAAATAGAACAATTTAACAATATATTAGGATAAAAGCAACATGAATGCCATCTATCAAAATATTTTTTTTAAAGATTTTATTATTTGACAGAGAGAAACACACAGAGAGAGGGAACATAAGGAGTGAGAGAGGAAGAAGCATGCTTCCCGCTGAGCAGGGAGCCCGATGTGGCACTCAATCCTGGGTCTCTGGGATCATGACCTGAGCTGAAGGCAGTCGCTTAACCAACTGAGCCACCCAGGCACCCCCATCTCTCAAAATATTTTATTGTACTGTCCTCATCCTTCTTGTTATGTTAATATGATATAATAAAATACCCAGGGGACAATGCCAGTAATCACAGAAAGAATATTTCTCTATAGTGGCTTTGGAATGGGCTTTGATATCTGGAGAGATATAACAGAAATTTCACTGTCTTTGGGTTCGAGATGAAAGCTCTAGTCAAACTCATGTGCGATACAGCACCTAGAAAGTGATTTTAGTGCTTTGAGAAAAGGAAAACAACATATACAAAACTCTAGCTTATGTGAAATATATTTTGTTTCTTTTTCCAGATAGGAAAAAAAAAAAAGTGTACTCTGGTAAAAGATGAAGTATGTGAAGATGAGCTGGGTGACAGGAGACCTTGTGAGCTAGAGCCAGGTAAGTGAGCCAGGTAAGTGATTATATATATATATATATATATATATATATATATATATATATAGTCACAATGTCAATTCAGTCATTCTTCCAAATGGTGAATTCACTCCATAATATGGGACTGACTGACTGCAACAGTAACTTAAATGTTGGGTTTTGTTTAAATGTGTTCCATCAATGGAATGAAAATATCTGAACACAAGGAATGATTTCCATATAATAGAAGATGGTCTTATGTACATGACACATTTTTAAAGAATATGCAAAATTTTGTTTTCCTAGACAAGTAGTTCATCCTTTAATTCTTTATTTCCTTTTTAAAAGATTTATTTAATTTCTAATTGGTTAACATACAATGTAATATTAGTTTTAGGTGTAGGATTTAGTGATTCAACATTTACATACAGTACTGTCACTATTTCATCCATCCCCTCTCCCCAACCCTGGACACACACACCTCTGCTCTGGTAACCTTCAGTGTGGTCTTTATAGTTCAGGGTTTGTTTCTTGGTTTGGCTCTCTTTCTCTTTTTTTGCCTGGTCATTTGTTTTGTTTTTTTAAGTTCCACATATGAATGAAATCATATGGTATTTGTCCTTCTCTGAGAGACTTATTTGGCCATAATACTCTCTAACTCCAACCATGTTATTGCAAATGGTAAGATTTCATTCTTTTTATGGCTGAGTAATATTCCATTTTGTATATATATACTACTTCTTCTTTATCCATTCATTAGTTGGCAGACACTTGAGCTGCTTCTCTAATTTGGCTATTGTAAATAATGCTGCTATAAACATCGGGGTGCAGGTATCCCTTTGAATCAATAGTTTTGTATTCTTAAATTCCTAGTAGTGCCGTTGTTGGATTGTAGGGTAGTTTCCTTTCTCTTCCTTTAAACAGTCACTTAGCAATTTTATTGAATGTAGTAGAAAGCTCTGTAAAATTTTTTGTTAGATATTATATAGAATTAAATGGGAGAGTGAGTATCTAACTGATATGTAAAATCTTCACAGTATATATTATTTCATAGTTTCATTCAGACATGGAGAATGTGGTCTCTGTCTTAAAAACATTTATAGATTAGATGTGGTCCAAGTATATGCACTTTTTAATTCTGTTTTTTCCAATATGTGAACAACTTCATCCAAATTTTGAAAAAGATTTATAAAGAACAGCCTAAATATCAGGTCTTTATTTTATTCTTTTAAGTACTAATTGCATATGGTGTACTATTACTAATCTTCAAAAAGGGATAAAAATATTTTTGGTATTCTTATTTCTAACACAACTGCCATTATTTGTATCTTCATACATCTATGAAATTAAAAAAATTGCCCATCTATAAGTCAGCCAATAGAAAAGAAATGTGTACAACCACAAGTATTTGAAAGATCAAGGAAGATTTGTTTAGTGTGATAAGGCATCAACATAGGTTCTATCAGGGTCAATTATAGTCACAATATAAGAGAATGCAGGAGAAAAGACTTGTGTGATGCAAAAGGATATGTACTCAGGCTCTCAGGCACCACTCATTTCTCTGACTTTCCCCTCTGTCCCCTGCACACATAGAAAACTGTCTCCTGGGTGTGGGGCATAAACAATGAATCTTGGAACACTGAAAAAATAAAATAAATTATTATTAAAAAATAAATAAAGAAAGAAAAGTCTCAATGATCCAAGTTTGAAATCTAATGAATTCTCAAGCCATTTTAGTTAAACTTGTTTCAGTGACATGTAGGAGCCTGCTTTTACTCACTCAAAAAGGCTGATTGTTAAAATTTCAGGAATTTTGAGAGCCACTTGACATCATGCTGGTAGTTTGAAAATCCACTGTATTTGGAATATTTATAACACAAAAATCAGCAAATGCTACAAATCATAGCTGTCTTCCCACTCCCTAGTAGGTTGTTCAACATTTATGAAGATATCACTAGTTATTTGTCACTATGGATCATGATTTCTTCTTTGAACTCTTTGACTTCTGTGAGAGACTTTTTTCCTGGCTGCGATTTTTCTCTCTCAGATTCCTCATTTGTGACTGTGTATATGAATTCCTACTCCTCTAAATTCCTTAAGTGTGTGTGTGCTTCAGGGTTTTGTCTTAGACCTTTCTGGTCTCACTGTGTGCTCTCTCCATGTGTGAACTTTGCAACTCCAATGTCTCTGACTAACCTACAACAATTTCCTGAGCTCTAAAGCTATTCAGTTGCTGAGTAACTCCAGGTATATGTCTTATGAGAAGCAGCATTCTGAACATGTACAAAACTGAACTCTTCCCCGTACTGTTTACCCTCTTCTATTACGGACCACAATTGCTTCATTGCTTACAGTACTCTCCTGGATCCCCATTGTGAGAGCATCACCTACTAATTCATTAGCTTGTTATACTTGGCCATGCATGAAGTGGCTTCTCCACATGTCTTTAGCTTCATTGTTTATCAGCTACACTCCTTTTCCCCACCCCACCCCCAGATACAGTGAGTTACTCAAAATCCCTTATGTGTATCTATAACACAAGGTCACAGATATGTGCTAGATGCTTTAGTAAAAGAAAAAAAATACATTGGAAGATGTTTATCATCAGAGGAATCATCTGATATTTGTTTTAAGAATGCCCTATAAACAAGAGCAGTATGAAACCCATGTGCCTGGAGAATACTTGTAGAAACACCAATTATAATGTTCTCATCTACCTAATATAAGATAGGGGTATAGGTCTTTGATGTTCTTCAGCTTTTGCCATGTAAGTAATCAGAGTATGAGCATTATTGGGAATCACTATTCCAGAGATAGAACTGGGTGGGGGGAAAAGGAACTACACCTAAACCCTAATACATACTCTCCTGTTACTGCCAAGGATGTGTTGGGGGATTCCTACAAAGCCTGTAGCCTATCTCACCACTTGTTGCTTCCACCTCTGATTGTTTTACACTGAGGTTCTCCCCACTCATTCTATATTCTTCCAATTCAATTGACCACATTGTGACTGACTTGGATGCGATGTCCTTAGAGGGCTCCCCAGACATAGTCTCCTCATACTATGCTTCCCAACACAGAGTCAGGTAAGTGCCCTTGAGATTTGTCAGCCAGCACCTGGTCTCTCAGACTTATAAGAGAATGCTGACAGACTAAGATTTTTTTAAAGACTTTATTTATTTATTTGACAGAAAGAGAGATCACAAATAGGCAGAGAGGCAGGCAGAGAAAGAGGAGGAAGCAGGCTCCCTGATGAGCAGAGAGCCTGATACGGGACTCCATCCCAGGATCCTGAGATCAATATGTGAGCTGAAGGCAGAGACTTAACCCTCTGAGCCACCCAGGTGCCCCAGGCTAAGATTTTAATCAACTTTCATCCATTCTATGTCCTGTCTTTTCTGTGACATCTTCTTTATACACTGTCTCTTTTTCTCTCTTTATTTCTTCTTTTTTTTAATAAAAAAATTAGTGGTGCTTGGGTGGCACAGCTGGTCATGAGATAGAGTCTACTATTGGGCTAGAGCTCAGAATGGAGTCAGCTTGAGATTCTCTTTTTCCCTTTACCCCTCCCTGCCACGCTCTCTCTCTCTCTCAAATAAAGAAATAAATCTTCAAAAAATAAATTAAATTAAATTAGAAATGGTGCAAAGCTAATTGGTATCCGATAAGAAAAACAAAGCATTTATTGTAAACTCTATTGTAACTGAGATATATGACTCTAGAATAGGGGAAAGATCTGGTTTTATAGAGCTAGATAAAGAAAGTACAAGTCATGTAGTAAAAATTCATATTTATTCTCACTTTCTACATGTATAGCTATTGTTACTGTATTCATCTGAAAACACTGACCTCTGAAACACCATATAAAATAATGAATTTAAATGTTCTATTTTACTACTTTAAAAATTATCCCCCTCTCTTTCTGATATGCCATCATGTGTCATTTGCCTTCTCAACAATATTTTCATAATTTAACAATTTTATCACTACCCTGAGTTCCATCCCTACTCCATACTGTTGTCTTTCCCTTGGGTTTGCTATACCTCCTGACTGGTGTTCCTATCCCACGCCTTGCTTCCATAGTTTCTAGTCTACACCTTTGCCTCAGGAGAGCAAAGAGTTGCTTTTAAAATCAAAATCAGATTACAGTCACATTACTCATGCTTAAATTTTCTAAAACTTTCTAACTCACTCAGAGAAAATACCACAATCCTTATAATGATAACAGACTTAAATGTGATCTACTGGACATTGTCAACATCTGAATTCAGCTGCTCTAATTCTCCCCTTTGCACACTGTAACCCAAATCTGTGGCTTCTTGACTGCTTTCGTTTTTTTTTTTCTTAATACCTTAATTATGTTCCCATCTCAGCGCAGGATTACTGCAATTCCATCTACCTGGATCATGATTCCTTTTGTGTCCATTTGGCTTGCACCTTCATCTCCACTGTGTTTCTGCTTAATGTTCTACTTTAAATATGTCTTCCCAATCTCATGTTTCCAGCCCTCTCTGTATGTGTATACGGATCCCTAATTGTTTTGTTGATATTTTATTTGTTTTATTTGAATTATAAACTTGACTTATGATACAAGGTTAATGGATTTTGTGAGGATATAAATCCTATTCCATTCAATATACCTAGAGCTGAGGAAAAGACCTGCCCATAATAGGTGCTCAATAAATAGTTTAAATGAATGAATGAATGAATGAATGAATGAATGCAGAGGGTTTTTGTTTGTTTGTTTGTTTATTCTTTCTCAGCATCACCACCATCCTCTCCTACCAGGGAGTCCTTCTGCTAGTCTCTTTTTTTTTTTTTTTCTAGTCATTTCTCAGGATTCCAAAACTTGGTTCTCTCACTTCATTCATTTTCATCTGTTATTTTCATCTATTCCCAAATGAAGTGGCTCTTAACTGCTCTCTGGTTCCTAAGCTTCAGGACCCTGCTTTCCATCTTCCACACTAGTCACACAGTGCTCTTTCCAAAACAGTGATATTTTCAGATTATTCTACTTAAATAACTCATTGATTCTTATTCCTTATATGACATAATGCAAACAACTTATTCTTCCATATAACACCCTAAATTTGGATCATTTGAAATTTTCTATACTCATGTAACCACCCCCAGTTAATTAATGTATAATTTACCAACTTAGAATTCCAAAGTCATATTTTGATGTAACTGAAATTAGCACCCCTATAGAATTTATGGTATTAAAAATAAACACTTTTGACTATAACAAAACTGGATATTTTTGTGAAAAAAATATTTATAATTCAGTAAAGAATATTAAGTCTTTTAAATCTTCTTGAAAATGTTATGCACAAGTATCTTATATTTTGTGGTATTGGTATTTATCAAAATATATTAAAGAGCTAATTGTGTTTGTGTTGTGCTTGTGTGTATGTGTTTTATCATTTCATATTGTGAATAAATTCTGGTGAAGAAACCTTTTTTGTGACATAGTCTCAGTATTTAACAAGTGCCTTACATATAAAAGCAACTCTATGAATGACTAAATGCAACATAAAAAATCTGTGTTACCAAATTCTACTTGTATTTAGAGGTAATGAAATTCATTATTACATTTTAATAATATGGACTTGTTATATGTTGTGGTACACTGTAGTTTTTCCTACAATTACAGTACACCTTTTTTTAAAAGCTTTTATTTATTTGTCAGAGAGAAAGAGAATGAGTGCACAAGCAGAGTTAGAGGCAGGCAGAGGGAGAAGCATTGAGCAGGGAACTTGATGTGGGGCTCTATCCCAGGACCCTGGGATCATAACCTGAGCCAAAGGCAGATGTTTACCCAACTGAGATACCCAGGCATCCCTATAGTATACTTTCTGTTCAATACAACTTTGTGGTGATAAATTCATATATTTCATTTATTTGATTAATTTTACAACTGCTTTATAAAATGAAGAGCAAATGATTTAAAATATATATGCATTAATTTTAAGTAGCATATTTACTTCAAAAAACATTGAAAGTACATACAAAATCCCAAGACAACTGTAATTCTACCATCCTGAGATATCAAATATAAAACTTGTATTGTATTTTTTCCAGTCTCATATGCAGGCAACTTTTATTTTCCAACCAAAACAATCTCAAAATAGAATGTGTTATAACCTGCTTTTAAAAAAAGTAGTGTCTTAAATGTTATCTCATGTGATTAAATGTTCTTTTATAAAAGATTACTTAATATCTGCATAAAATGCAATAGCATGATCACATACTTCAAGAATTCTCAGCATGTGAACAAACAGCAGTGATTTGTTTGGATGCCTTTGTAATTATTTATTATTGCCATTGAATTAATACAAACACATTTTCTATTTTACTTAATGTCAGTTAACAATATTTGCACAGTTGAAAAAAAAACTTTCATTTTCACATAGTTGCCCAGCCATTCACATGCGTGTATGTGAATATTGTATTTTTATTTAGTTCACCCAGGAAGAATTAGATGAATCACCATGGCATAAAACAAAAAATCATGAAGTCTTTAACCCATATGAGATTGCATTCATTCTGAAAATATAAGAAAGACATACTTATAATTGGAAAGAACAATAATAAACCACAGATGATGAAGTATCAAATGTCTGAGGAATGCGGCAAATGCTGTGAGTATTCAAGGGAGTGAGATATTACTGTATTCCAGGGCAGTCAAGATAGATTTGGGAAAGGACATAAGACTTGAGAAGAGACTTAAATAATCAACACATGAATAGAGGGAGAGGTACCGATAGGTACGCCAGCTATCCCTGCTCAATAGTTTCACATATATGTGTGGTGTATTTGGGGAAATATAAGGTTGTTATCACCAAGCATAAATTGTTCATAGTGCTTTATTTTTTTAAATTTCATTCATTTATTTACTTGACACAGACCGAGAGAGAGAGTGAGCATAAGAAGGGGAAGCAGCAGGTAGAGAGAGAGAAAAGCAGGCTTGATCCCAGGTCCCCAGTAACAGGACCTGAGCCAAAAGCAGGTGTTTAACTGACTGAGCCACTCAGGTGTCCCTTTTTTGTTTTAAGTAACATACAGCTTATTGTTCTCCAAAGATCTGTTCAATTTCATTGAACAAACCATAATCTCATTAAATATGAGGTTTTTTTGGTCCCACACTCAAAATTTCCTCTTATACCTTTATGTATTGTCACTTTCCCCTTGTTTTAGAAAAAGAATCGGGTCGGTACATTTTGGTTCTCCACAAATTCTCCATCTCAGCCTTTGAATCCATCTCTTCCTCCCTCCTCTGAGACCACCCTTCCTCAAGCATTCAGCAGTGCCAGTTTGTCTCTCTTTGTTATTAACTTATTTTGTTCTATACATGTTTCTTTTAAGCAGCTATAAGCCTTTTTAGTCTTGATACATCCAAACTGTGAATTTCAAGCATAAAATTGCTGTTTCCAACTCACCACTAACCATTTGCTCAGTAACGGCTTAAAATCTATTCAGCAAAAAATACTCTTCTTTAAACAAACATCATTATATTGCCTTTATAAAAGACAAAGCCCATTCCATAAAACTACCTTTAAAATGGAAAGCATTTGGCTGTGGTGTGTGGATTGCTGCCCTTTGCCAGTTGCAGATAATATTGCACCATTTGGAAGGCACAGGGCAAGGGGAAATATCTATTTTATAGTGACCAGCAAGTTAGATTTTCAGTTCTTTTTTCTATCAAATATGGTGGTATGCTTGGACATAATGCCATATTAGGGTGTATTGGAGTTGGACATAATGCCATATATATCATAATCTTTAGATTCCGTAGATTTACTCTTAAACAGTTATTTTTTTGAAGTCATACCATCAAAGAACTTATCTAGGTCTTTAATTCCTTGATATCTGCATTATTTCACACAGGGTCTACCTGTCATTTCAAATCTTTGATTTCTACAAGGCTGAACCATTCTGGTTCACCTCTTATGACCAACAGCTCCCCTAATCCTCAAATGCCTTTGTTGTTGTTTTCCATTTTTTTGTGTTGTTCTATTTTCAGGCTACGAAAGCAATTTTCAACCTCTACTTTTTATCTTCTCACTCAGTAAAAAAGTCTATTCCCATAAAGAAAACCCCTCTCTGTATAATTGAATCTCAAATACTTCTTTCTAAACTTAAGTTGTATTCTAATTTCTCACATTTCTTATTGCATGTCCTACAGTTTATTTTGGTGGCTCTATTAAGCATAATTAGAGTTCTCACATAATTTATCATTCAAACTATGACATATTTGAGAGATTATTTTTAATAATCCTTATTAATAATTATATATGGGCAACGGATATAAACCTAACTGATCCAGAAAAACTGGACATATGGTCATTCTACTGTGAGAAATAAAAGCTAAAGAAAAAATCAAATTTCCTTACTGCCTACAGCTCATTGACAAGTCCTTGAGACAGGCAGAGTGACTGTCTTCTGGGACCTCAGCTGCCTCAGTGTTAATACTTTGCTAAGGTGAAAGGCACATTTTCTCAACCACCCAGGATCCCATAAGTCTACTTTAACATATAAAAAGTCTTTGGGAACTTCCTTCATCTCTACCCCGCTCCAAGATATATGTTGGCAATCATCCCCCAAGCACATGACCCATTGATATAGATCTGAAGGGTCTCATGACTGCAGTTTTACTAGATAGTAGTAAATGACAATTTGCTAACAATGGCTAGCCCCCTTAAGGTCTTGGAATCCTTGCTTCCAAAACACCTTAAGAGACTTATGCTATCCCAGACTCCCTCCCAACTCCAAAGTATATAATGGACCATTTCTCATGGATCCTACTGCAACTTTTTCTGCCCATGGGTCCTGTACTTTAATAAAACCACCTTTTTGCTCTGAAAACATCTCAAGAATTCTTTCTTGGCCATCAGTTCTGAACCTCAGCATTTTCTATATCAATTCTACCTAAAATTCATCATTGTCCCAACCAACCAACCTATCTACAGTCTCTGAACTGTACACTTTATTTATTTATTTGTTTGTTTGTTTATTTATTATTTATTTATATTTATAACATAATACTCCTATAACTGTGGTATTTAATTTACTAGGCACAATTATTGGTCTTTTCCAAGGCCAACAACCTTTTCTTTTCCCAAATTCATTGCTTCTACTTCATTAGAGCCATGTTACCTGGAGTGTGGAATATGAAAACAACCTCCTCACTGGCTTTGCAGCTTCTAGTTTCTTCTTAACCACAATGGATCATTTTCATACTCTAATATTAGCTTTATTCATTAGACTTATTTTGGGGGAAGCTGAAAAACTTCCAAAAATTAATCTTAATTTATAGATTAAATTTCAAATCTCAGTTTTGTCATTTAAAAATATTTGGCAAGGGAGACCTGAGTGGCTCCGTAGGTTGAGTGTCTGACTCTTGATTTCCTCTTAGGTCATGATCTCAGGGTAGTGGGATTTAGCCCTGTGTCAGACTCCACACTCAGTGCAGAGTCCGCTTGGGTTTTTCTCTCTTCCTCTCCTCAATCCCGCCCCCACCTTGCACTTTAACTCTGAATAAATACAATCTTAAAAAAAAAAAAAAATTGGCAACATGCTAAAACATGTTTTGGCCTTGTTTTTTTTTTTATTAAATATTTCATTTATTTATTTGACAGAGAGAAACACAGCGAGAGAGGGAACACAAGCAGGGGGAGTGAGAGAGGGAGAAGCATGCTTCCCACGGAGCTGGGAGCCAGATGTGGGGCTCGATCCTGGGTCTCCTGGATCATGACCTGAGCCGAAGGCAGTCGGTTAACCAACTGAGCCACCGAGGCACCCCAGGCCTTTTTTTTAATTGCATTTATTTTTATTATCTTTCCCTCCAATATATGCCTCTGGTCCTATTGTCATGCAATCACAGCTTGAAGGTTTGTAAGTTATAATTTTGTGTATGGTATCTCAAATTCCTCATGAAAGTTTTCCTGTCTTCTTTAATAAGTCATCTCTCCCTTTCCTAAAATTTCTGTAGTGTGTATTATAATAACACATCATGTCATAAGTTATTACTGATTTTCTTAACAGCTTATCATGAAACATCTGGAATAAGTAACAATTTCTAATGTATCTGGTTATGTACTTTTATCTCACACTCATTGAATGATTATGCAGATAACAAAGTTACAAGAAAATAAAGTGAACAAAAAAGAAAAAAGAACCTGTTGAATTAAATAGAAGTACATGAAATGAATATTTTTAAAAAATGATTTTTCACTAATATCTATTGATTACTTCTGGATAAGAAGCACATCAGAGTTATACAGTATGCAAATGCAAGGATGCCAATCAGAGTTGTACATAATAAGATGCTCTCTTTAATATTGTGAGTGCTCCGATAATTATATTTAATTCAGGTGGTGTGATGTTATAATATAAACTGAAGACTCGCAGGAAACATTGCCAGAAAAGCAATCACATGTTCTGTCCAAAGATGAATATTTAACAATAATAAAAATAGCAGCATCCTCAAATAAAGACAAACTTATTTTGGTATAATGATTTTTAATCATTTATGCACTCTAGTTTTGAAGTAATGTGTTTTGGCAGCAACGAGATGGTAGTGGAACACCAGGATCTAAAGTGAGAACACCAAATTTAATTTTAGAGCTAAAATTTCACTTGCCTATTAGTTCATGTACAGATGAGTTGATATGCTGTAAGAAAAATCAATGGTGCATTTAGAAACTGCATTTCAACTGAGAAAAAGAAGGTCATAACCTGGAAGGCAAGATTTATAGTAACAAAGATTAAGTACTAAGGTTAATTTTCAGTTTTCCTATTGGCTTAGTGAATAAGAATCAAAGTGGTAGTAAGAATATTGTTTCTTGGTAGGAATATTATATCTGATTTTTTATGCTTCCATGAACAAGTAAATCATGGAATTCAATGCTTCAGTTGATGCAAATTATAATAGCTGCACATTGTTTTTTCTCACTAAACCCCCCAAATAAGAGTGAAATATTTTCCTAAAGGGGATTTGCTAAAATACCACATGGGTTTTAGGCATGTCAGTTTTGGTTGAAGGCTATTCCTGTATTTTTATTTGGTGATGTTTTTAAGTAGGTCTGACTATGACTTCTTTATGTTTTCTTATAATACTGTAGACAATTTATAGGTGACAGAGTTATAAAATAGGCAAAAATTAAGAACAGTTATTTTAATTGACCTCTATTCATAAATATCTTAAGAATCTAGTATCAAAATACGACTTAAGAAAGCACTATTTTTCTTTTTCATAGAAATATATATCAAAATTAAAGGCATAATGTTAGCATATTTTATAGTAAAGAATTGATATTTTTGATCCTTTAATTCTGATTCTTCTAATTAATAATATGTGTTTTGTAAAATTGGTTCTTTAATTTTATGTGGAGTACTATGCATTAGTGTGTATCTAAAATTATTCTATTTGTTCTCTAGAATTTTGAGTGCTACATTTTTTGAGGATAAATAAATACAACATAAAATTAACCATTTTATAGTAAAAAAATCAGTGGCACTTATTCTGCTCTCAATGTTGTACAACTACCATTTCTGTGAGTTTCAGAATTTTTACAGTATTCTAAAAGATGTAAAACCCTATATACATTACCTAGTCATTTTCCATCCCTACCCTCAGCTCCTGGCAACCATCATTGTTTTTTCCAACTATGAGTTTACCTATTCTGGATGTTTCATATAAATAAAATCATACAACATCTGACCTTTTATGTTTGGCTTCATTCATTTAATTCATTTCTGAGGTTAATCCATGTTGTACTATACATTGGAATTTAATTACTTTTTATGAGTGAATAATCCATTGTATGTATATATTTTGTTTACTTGACCCATTCATTTGTTATTAGACATTTGGGTTGTTTCCGCTTCTGGCTATTGTGAATACTATTGTGAATATTGGTGCACAATTATTTGAGGACCTGTTTTCAGTTCTTTTGGGTTGAGTACTACTTTTGCTAGACTAATCATCCCTATTTGCTGGGGACTGTGGGGTTTCCCAAGATGTGGGTCTTTCAGGGAGCCTGGGTGGCTCAGTTGGTTAAGCAACTGCCTTCGGCTCAGGTCATGATTCTGGAGACTGGGGATCGAGCCCCACATCAGGCTCCCTGCTCGGGAAGCCTGCTTCTTCCTCTCTCACTCCCCATGCTTTTGTTCCCTCTCTAGCTGTGTTTCTGTCTGTCAAATAAATAAATAAAATCTTAAAAAAAAAAAAAAAAGACATGGGTCTTTCAGCACTAAAGCTAGAACAGTGTCCAGAAAAATCAGAGTAGTTGAACTAGGGAACTCTTATTGGATATTTGCAGGTGGAGTTATTGATAATACCCAGAAATAATACCTTAATTTCTACTACTTATGGACTACATTTCATTATAGTTTTTCTTTGCACTGGAGCATGAGATTCTGGAGTCTGTTTCATATTGAAGATTTTAAAGTCTTTAGTTCAGTGCCTTATAGCTTTTGCTCAATAGCATTTTTGGGGGGTTAAATTTCAGAAGGTTTTAATGAAAGTCTTAAAAAATATTTGTGATGGAACTTATTGGTTTAGAACATATACTTTAAAGTCACACTGCCTGAGTTCAAATTCCATATATGAAAGCTATTGGCCTGGAGTAAGTGTACTATAAATGCTTTTATTATTAAATATTAAACTGCTCAGATGCATGGAAAATGGACAGCAAGAACAGGGGAATCAGTTTTTCCTGACTAACTCACTAACAACTAACGAACTAACAAACTGTATGTGTGTATGTATATATATAAATTATTGAATGAATATATATAAATTATTTTTCCACATTCACATTGTTTCCATTTTTCCACAACTATATAAATAAATGAAACATTTTGGGGTGCCTAGATGGCTCAATTGGTTAAGCCACCAACTTGGTTTTTGTTCAGGTCATAACCTCAAGTGAGATGAGTTCTGTACCAGGCCCCACGCTCAGCTAGGAATCTGCTTGATATTTGTCCCCTTCTTCTTCCTCCAGCTCTGCCCCTCCTCCTGGTCATGCTTGTGCATATGCAAGCTCACTCTCTTGTATAAATCCATCAACCAATCAATCATTAAATCTTTAAAATAAATAAATAAATAATGAAACATTTCACTTCAAAACATTTATCTCCCCTAGGATCACATGGATTGTATTGAAAGTTTCAGTTTTTTACAATCTATGCTTATTTACTTAATTTGTGCTTTTCTTTCTTTTTTTTTTCTTTCTTTCTTGTTTTTTTTTAGATGTCATTGTGTAATGTTTTTCTAATGTAGAAGGAAATGGACTAAAACCGTCAACATAATGACTAAAACTAATCATTGATGGACATTTAGAAACCTAATTAAGTAAAACAGGATAAAAGTAACCTAGATTTGAAAGGCATTTGATCTGTTTAATGATTCTTTGAAATTACTCATTCTTATCAGAAGTATAATCTTGAATAAAGACAATTCACTCAGCATTTAATTCATCTTCCTTATGTAAGTGTAAGTCTCGACTGAGTTGACATACCATAAGTTTAGAAAGTGTTGTCTAACGTAGTCCTATTACTCCACTGGGAGATGACACAAGGGAGTCAAACCAATGGAGGTCTTGTGGTCTTGAACATATCACATCCAGAAGGACAGTACTCTTAAAAGTGGACATACTTGAGATTACTCTGTCTTTATTTAATGTCAAATAGGGTTTGTGAGCATATGATGACATTACAAAAATTTCCATATATCTATTTTTTTTCTGTAGTAATTGTGAAAACACTGGAGACCCTAAGGCACTGTCCTCACATAGGAGTTGTTCACCCTATCACAGATTACCTGCATCTTTGAGTTAGATGTGCTTTTGCAATGTGTGTCTGGGCTTTAATGCACTGGCTGTAATAAAAGTTAAATAACTTGAGGAAATGAAATAAATATTATAAATTTGATTTGTATTCAGTATGTTGAGAATAGTTTCTATCCCATTGCTATTTGAAAAGTGCTTGAGACTAATATTTGGTCTTTTCTGTTCTTTATATCTCAGAATAAAAAAGTAAGTTTTCCTAGCATCAGCCTTTATTTAATTTTTATCTTGCTGTTGCACAACATATTGCTGAACTATTAATCTTTAAAAGTACTGAGAACATGTTTTATTTGTGGATGACTAGAGAAGTCCTAGAAACTCCATTAAAAAAATGAAATGGCTTGACCAACTTGCACTAATTCTTATAAAAAAGTATTCATCTCAGTTTGCAATTGGAGTTGCTGATATAGAAGTGCTCAAAAACCAGTGTTTTGAAGGGAAACACAAAGACTTTAAACCACAGCACCGTGATGCATGACACTGTAATCAAGAATCAATTCTTGATACACATTTTCAGTGAGATTCTTTTATATTGTATGGTTCCCTCAGGAGGGAATGAAAGATGTTTCTCACAGAGAAAATGCCATGGCTAGTGAAAGAAATGTGTTTTACATGATTTGTAATTGCTAATATGATTCAGGTGCCTTTCCCAGATGAATTTGTGAAATAAAATCAGTTCTCATGATTCAAACAGTCTATCAGATGATGAAACATGGCAATGAAAGGTTATGGTAACTTTTAAAAGATCATGACTCTTATGAAAAATAAACCATTCATTATATCAATATTTTTATTTTTATCTTAAAGTTAAACAATATATAGAGTTCTGCAGACATATTCAGCATGTGATAATGTAAGTTCAAAAAATTGATTTTTATATGAAACATTTTCTAATTTTCTATGATTTTTCTGATTTGGCAATACTAATTTTACATTTCTGCACCAGTTTTAAAAAAAATTCTAACCCTAGAAAGTGTTCTCATACACTTCTGAACAACAAGCTTAAACATATTGAGAAATATTCCCAGTTTATCATTGAGAGTTTAATTTCTGAATTTTTTTACTATAGACTGAAACTTCTCTCCCACTGGGATTTAATTTACAGGAAGATAGGTGACTCTGTCTCCTCTCTTCCTCCTCCTCTTCCCTAGAGCAAATCTATAAGAACAGATCCTTATATACAAAAAATGATTGGATTAATCTTAATTTATCAAGTTTAGCTATGTTGATGCACATAATGCATCTTATAACATTTTTTTGCAAATAATTATTGCTTTCGTGTATTCCTCAAGACTTTCATACAGATATTTTGCAAACAGTGAACTCTCCTGCTTTCAAACTCTCTGGCAATATCTTTTTACCACATTTCACAGAGAAAATCAAATATTATTAAAAATGAATCCCACTATCTTCCCCCTACCAAATGAATAAATTCTCTGAATCTATACCCTTTCTTTCCTTTTCTATGGGTTTAATTTAAAGGCATGGCATCTCTCTGTGTCCTCTGGATTTTTCTTACAAATTGACTTCTCAGGGACCCGAGTTCTATTAGAAATCTCCTATCTCTCCTCAATCTGTAGCTGCTTCTTTATTAGGATCCCTAGAATCATTTTTTAGATATGTTTTGGTAGCTTCAGTAGAAAAGCAAATCAAAACAAGAGTAAACAAATCTTTTATAAACAAATCTATATCTAGCTAGCACCTTGTTTTTTCTACATAATTTTTCCACCACAATCCATATGCCCAAATACTTTGAAAAACCAGTTTTTTAAATTTCATTTAGCTGATCAAAACCTTATCAGACTTTAACTAACAAGTCTCTTTATAGTCTTATCTAACTTACCATGACAATGTATTTTACTCAAGAAAAATTATGGAATTTTTAACAAAATATTTGACTTGGGGATGCTGTTAAGAAATTATTGTGTCAGTTACATATAATTGGTGTGTCTTTACCATTCTTAAATTGAAATATTCAGAATTCCAAAATGTACCTGACCCCTAAATTTCCACATTGGGGACTGTGGATCTGTCCTCTTCTGCTTGGTCAAACTTTTCAAAATAGTTACCCTCATAGGCTGTTTTCACTTTATTTTCTCCAAATCACCAAACAACCTAAATCCAGCTTTCTTTACTGAAACTATGCTTGCTAAGGTAACTGGTACTTTCCAAGTCGACAAATTCAAGTGATGTATTCTTGACTCAGTTGGTCATCCCTGCTTCCTGAAATATTCTTCTTTCTTGTCTTCCTGCTATTAGTGGGGATTCTTTCCAGTCTGTTAAACAGGATTCCTCTCTACCCACGCTGTGAAGATTGGTGTTCCTTGTCGTATTTTGCTATGCTATTATTATTCTACATTCTAGAAATGTGAGCACACCATTCCCACACATTGCCTTTCAAATAGTGATTCCCAAACATATATATCCAAACTCTACAGCTCTTGTTAGTGTAGTCCTACACAGACAGATTGGTGTGCAGTAATCTCCCCTTGGATATTTTATTAGTATCTTAAACTTCTTGCTTCACATTTAACTCATATTTTTTTTTCTCTGCACACTTCCACAACAGAATGAAACTAAACTAAAACTACTTTATTTTTTCCATTCATTAATTTGAAATTTTTAAAAGTATTTTCTATAAGCTTAGTACTTTTCCAGGCAGTAGGAATATATCAGTGGAAGAAATAATTGTGGTCTCTGCATGGAAAAAACTAGATTGTTAAATTGTAAATTAAAATAAATTTACTATTTCCATCTTATTATTTTTTTTGTAGGGGAGATGAATAAAGGAACCAAATTGCTGAGATAGATCAAACTTTTTGTTTTAGGTACTTGTGATGGGTGGGTTGAAAAGGATTTTTAAAGAGACAATATTGAAGCTAGACTCTGAGGTGAGATGGGTCTAATGACAGTTATGATTAGACTAGAGGAATGGGAGGAGGGTACTACGGTGAAAATAGCTTCAATTATATAAGAATAAGACATTTTTTGCACTTCTGTCTAGCAATAGATTACATGTTTTTAAATTATTTAATGCCATTTGAAATGACAAATTGAACAATTTTGTTTGACAATAGTACAGAGTTGAACTTCCTCCAGAGGTATTTCTTATGCACCTCCCCCCATTTATTTTCTTGACTAAAATCTATGATTTCTTACATTAGGATATTTTTGAAAAGAAAATGTCTCCTCAACATTTGAAAACTAATTATAGGGAACAGCTTAAAATTTTGAGAATATGTTTTTCCCAAAATCTCTTTTGGAAAAACTATTAAAGCATAATCATCATTTTATTTTTAAAGTATCCTTAGGTTGGTAATGAAGCCTTTAACTAATACTTTTTAAATCATTAATTCCACTTCTGTCTTTATATAGAGTTGAAATAAAGGAAGGTGACTACTCAAGATTATAATTTTAGGCATTCTTTTTTTTTTTTCAAGATTTTATTTATTTATCTGACAGAAAAAAAAACACACCTAGAGAGGGAACAAAAGCAGAGGGAGTGAGAGAGGGAGAAACAGGCTTCTTGCAGAGCAGAAAGCTGGATGCAGATCTTGATCCCAGGATTCCAGGATCATGACCTGAGCCAAAGGCAGACACTTAATAATCAAGCCACCCGGTGCCATCTTTTTTTTTTTTTTTTTTTTTTTTTAAGATTTTATTTACTTATTTTAGAGAGAGCGTGAGTATGGGAGAGGTGAGGGTCAGATGAAGAAGCAGACTCCCTGCTGAGTTGGGAACCTGATGCAGAACTCAATCCTGGGACTCAGGGATCATGACCTGAGCTGAAGGAAGTCATGTAACCAATTGAGCTACCTGGTACCCCACAATTTTACGGTTTCTAAATGATGGGTAAGATTTGGCTTATTACAACATGTAGAAAAGTGCTGAAAAGTACAAGAAAAGCTTACTACTTTATACAAACATGGTCTTACTTTCAATCTGCAATAAGGGCAACTAATAATAATTCTCAGTTTTTAATGTCTCCCATGTGCCAACAGTGTACTAAGTATTTCAAATATGTTACACAACTAAATCCTGAGAACAAACTTCTAACTAGGTACCTCCAATTCACAAATTCGCAAATAGATTTAGGGATGTTAATTAGCTCACCTAAGATCACAGATATAAACAATGAAGCCAGACTTCAAAGTTCTGTTTGACAGTAGAGCCCATGGTCTTCAATGTTGTTTTTCATCTCCTTTATGTGAGTATGACATAAAAAGACCAATGACCTGAATTAGGTACTCATGACCAAAAATTAAGTACTTGTTACCTATGGGAGCATAACATTTCTTTCTCAAAACCTCAGACACATGAAAAGATGCTTAGCATCGTGATCATTGGGGAAATACAAATCAAAATTACAATGAGATACCACCTAATGCCTATTGGAATGGCTAAAATCAACAACATAAGAAACAACAGGTCTTGACAAGAATGTGGAGAAGGGCCCTATTGCACTGTTGGTGGGAATTCAAACTGTTGCAGCTACTCTGGAAAACAGTATGGAGTTTCCTCAAAAAGTTAAACATAGAACTATCTTACAATCCAGCAATTGCTCTATTTACCCCAAAATTACAAAAACACTAATTCAAAGGGTTACAACATGTACCTTAAAATTACAATCCAGCAATTGCTCTATTTACCCCAAAATTACAAAAACACTAATTCAAAGGGTTACAACATGTACCTTAAAATTTATAGCAGCATTTTCTAAATAGCCAAATTATGGAAACAGCCCAAGTGTCCATGGACTGATGAATGGACAAAGAAGAGGTAGTGTGTGTGTGTGTGTGTGTGTGTGTGTGTGTGTGTGTGTGTGAAAGAGAGAGAGAGAGAGAGAGAGAGAGAGAGAGAGAGAAAGAGAGAGGGAAATGGAATATTAGTCATAAAAAAGAATGAAATCTTGCCACTGACAATGACATGGATGGAGTGTAATCCTAAGTGAAATAAGACAGAGAAAGACAAATGTCATATGATTTCACTTTAAGAAACAAAACAAATGAGCAAAAGGAAAAAAAAAAAATGAGAGTGGGGCAAATCAAGAAACAGACTCTTAACTATGGAGAACAAACTGGTGGTTACCAGAGGGTAAGTGGGTAGGGGATGGGTAAAATAGATTTTGGGGATTAGGAGGGCACTTATTGTGATAAACACTGAGTAATGTATAGAATTCTTGAATCACTATATTGTATACCTGAGACTACACTGTATGCTAACTAGCTGGAATTTAAATAAAAATTTAAAACAAAGCAAAAAAAAAACATGTTACTTAAATTGAATGAGGTCTGAAACACTGTGTGTATGGTAGAATAACCAATAGAAAAACTGGTATTGGATCTTATTTTGGATGATTATATAATAATTAAACTTTATTCTTCTCATATAACCATATAATCCAAGGGTAATAACTTTAATTAAATGGTAGAATGGATAATAAACTTTCTAATCCTGAATCATATTCTCACTTATTAAAGTAAAGAATATTTTTACATAGAAAGCAACTCCAATGTAAATGCAACAAAATATATATTGGTGTGAAGTACAGTTTTTTGCAGAGCATACAATCTAGACTCTAATATATAATGCCATTTACCTGGTTTATTAATTTCAGAACAGAGTCATTAATGATTTGAGACTCCAGAATACATTCACCACTTCACCAGAGTAAAAAGTACAACTAACATCAGCAGAAATGTCAGAGATATTAATGTGGCTTTTTTAAACCTCTAGAGTTGCTGACCTAATTTTAATTGATAGTCGAAGATGCTAAGAAGAAAGGATTTGTGGCCTGGAAAGGAGAAAATATTCTCTACAAAGCTCAAAGACAGAATCACTTAAATCCAATGTTCCATTTTTGACTCGCTATGTAAGATAATAAAAAAAAAATATGAGTAAAGTGTAATGAAAAACAATTCTGCATTGACCTTGTATAGTGTCTAGCACAGCAATATGTAGTCAGTAGTCTGCTCTCCTAGATGGCTGCTTTCATATAGAAATTGTCTTCCCCAACTTTGTATATACCTAGGACTTTCTCACCTGAAATCAGGAATCTGCCTAAAAATTACTTTTTTAGGTAAACCTTTCCCTCTTATCTGAAACATTTAGTTAAGTATTTTCCTGTTATTCTTTGAAACAGTACTATGTTGGCCACATAGCACTCCCCAAATTTTCATTTATTAACTTTTTTATTCATTTGTTTGTAGTATGTCTCACTAGAATCTAAATTCCATCATTGTCATGTAACAGGTACGTAATACATATTTGCTAAATAAATGCTATTGGATAATTATGTGCTTACACTGGATGTAGGCTACACACGTCCTCAGAACCTTACAGTCTGATGAATGGGAACAAACAGATCGCCTAAGACAAATGCCACAGTTTTTAAAGGGACGTTTTCTCTTATTCTGATATAAACCTGATATTCCTGGATTGTTGTAAAAGATGTTAATATATTATTCATACTTGGGGCACCTGGGTGGCTCAGTCAGTTAAACGTCTGCCTTCAGCACAGGTCATGATCTCAGAGTCCTGGGATCAAGCCCCACACCCAGCTCCCTGCTCAGCAAGGAGTCTGCTTCTCGTTCTACCTCTGCCCCTCTAAGTGCTTGTGCACTCTCTCTCTCTCAAATAAAGAAATAAAATCTTTATAAATACATACCAAAAAAGTGAGTCATGTAAGCATAGCTCACCATTGGATTTTTGATTCAGTTTCTCAGTATAAGTTTGATTTATTAATGAGCTCACTTATATTTCCAAGATATTAACTGTCTCTAAATGAACATATTTAAAATTAATGTTCAAGACTATAGTTTCAAGACTATACTAAGATTCTCAGGGGAATTCACAAGGGACAAGAAATTCCCCCTGGCTGAAATGCTCCATAGCCAATGTTAACCTGGCATAAAACGAAAGTTCAATAACTTTAATTTAGAAAAAAAGGAAACTCTCTATACTACCACCAGTTTATCCATGGAAAATAGATTTTACTAATGTCAGGTATCCTTATGATCTTTTATACACAGATGTAATATAAAACATTTTACATGGTTAGGTCTTTTTTTTTTTTTTGAGAAGTTATTTATTTATTTACTTAGGAAATGTGATGTTTTATCATGCCAACTTTGTCACCAACAATAAAGTTTATTGTACTCCAAAGCATTTTTTTACAGAATATTTTTGGTAAGAAAAAGTAATAAATGCAGTGATTGGCATGTGGGGCCTTCTCTATTATTTGGTGAAGTGTTTCCTTCTCTAGTTTTTCTACAAAGTTGTTGAGAAAGCTTCCTTAAGTACTTTTCTCTTCTGCATTTCTTTAAAAAGGTTGCCAAGTGTTTGAAAAGTGATCTATTTATTCAAGCTTAATTGCATTTTCTGTTTTAAAATGCCAAAGTATCCAAACCATTTTCCAGCATTCTTTTGTGTAATACTAATAATAGTGGTATAGAAATTGTGAATGAGAAAATATGTTAAGTGAAATAGTTTTACTGTGGCCTTAACCTGATTCTTCTTAACCTGAAGCTCCTTAACACAATTTTAATTTACTCAAGCATCTTTTAACTATTTGAAAGGGTTTATTTGAAAATACTTAGTTGAATTGGTGTTTTAGATTTAGAAAAAAAAGTCAGTATAAAAACTTGGAAAAATAAAACTCCTCAACCTTGAGCAGATCTTACGGAATCTTCAAATTTTTATTAAGCATTACTGTGTTAACTGTTTTTAACTATTTGAACACTAGGGAAGTGAAGTGTTACAATGTTAAACTTAAAATCATATGAAATACAAGTGAAATCATAACAGGGTCATTGATTTATTATAGCTTCAAATGAAGTTGTTTATGTTTTGTATTGTACTACTAAAAACATAAAATATAAAGTTTTAAAAATAAAATAATGGTTATGGTACTAAAAAGATTTTTCAGCTTTAGAGTGCTGTTTACCAGTTATTTTTAATTGAATAGAATTGTTGCTATTTTATAAGCAATATAGTTGTAAGTATTACCTGAGGGACATAAAATTATGCTGAAAAAAAATCTAGATTATTCAAACAAAACCTCATCCAAGAAGGTACTCTTCATTTTTATAACAGAGGATTATACAGTTGGCAAATATCCAATTTTCAACTTTTGATATACTGCTGTGCAATAGCTATTTTAATTTATTCTCCAAAATATAGGCTTTGAAAAGTATCCTAGATGTAATTGTTTAGATTATTAATAAATATGCTTAAGAATCAGAAAAACACATTTGTGGTTATTTTTTGCCTGAATAATTTAGACCAAGTTTGGGGAATGAAATTGAAAGACTGGGAGAGGGCTAATAGATATTTTTAAGTGGATTATATAGAAAGAAGAGTAGTTTGAAAACAATTCTAAATCACTGGTCAATTTCCAAGTCTTCCTTGTCTTTCCCATGTAGACCCAGTCACAATCCACCTCCTTGGGTGCCATCGTGGTAGTAAGGAAGACTGGTGCGCAGGCATTGATGTTTCTGTAAAACTAGTATAATACTTCCTCATAATCCTTTTCCTAAGAGTGTACAATTTACATCAGTGATTATTAACCTCACTGCAGAGGATCTGTGAAAATTTCCAAACCTATTTGCAAAATATTCTAGCAAATTAGTAAGAGGATTATCTGGGGGAAAGATGGATACTTTCATCAGATTCATAAATGGCAGCCATCATGCTCCAAAAAGTGTTGAAAACAGTGGGAAGTAAATAAACCATTTTTTTAAAGGGAAAAGAACACTTATGCTTCAAGATTAAAACATGCATGCACTTTTTAGCCTTCTTTTCTCATAAAAATCATAGAATCGTGGATCTAGAATAGATACTAAGAAAAGACTACACTCAATCTCAAAATTGGGCAGTAATGTTTCCTTCAAGTATTGGAAATTAAATACATCTTTCTTTATAGAACAATCCAGAATTCCTTGTGGTTCTAGAATGTCTTTTCTAGTGACTAGTGTACAGAATTATTTATTCACTTTGACAACATTTTCCCTCACGTTGCTTGTGGTAAAGAATCATTTAATCTACTACCAAACATTTCTTCTCTATAGTAAATTCATGTATGTTACAATTCTTCACAACAGTTTTGTCTTATCTTCAATTGTCCACATTGCACCCTTTAGGTGCTTTTTGAAGTAAGAGTTACTCTGCTATTAAATCCATTTATAGAAAAATATTTTCTATATATCCCATGCCAACCTTAAAAAAATCAAATTTGCGTCTTATTGTTTTACTTTAATAATTTTAAATAATAGATGTATAAGTCATATATCTAGTCTTGATGATATATTTAACCTATATTTAAATATTTAAAATATTTCTTTGAGTAGTTTGTTCAAATTTTGTATCATGTGATACAGTCATGCCCCATAGTCTAACACTAAAATGATTCAGAAGTATCTTATGGTATTTCCATCTTAACTGGTTTCATTTCCACCTCTTTTTCTGACAGACTCCATTTTGTCTGATGCTTTACACATTCCTTTGCTTAGCCAATTATGATAGTTTTCCTCTTTTGTATATAAATAGTTAACTCAACTTAGTCTTCCCTCTCTCTCTTGAATTCACCGTATCTCTAACGTACTTCTTTTACTAATTGTAATATGTCTAAATTTTATCAAAATTAAATTCTTAAAAATTTATTTTTTAATCATTTTAAAAAATGTAAGCATTCAGTATTCTAACAGTTTTTAGCCATCATATTGTCTTGGACCATTTGTACATGGAATCATCAAATTAACAATGACCTGATTGCTGAAAGGCATTTGTGGCATATTTCATCAGGTTGATTATATTTACTGGTTATACATAATCAAATTAACTTATTGGACAATGTAGGTAGAGCCTTACTTGGGCATGTTCAGCCTAAAAGTGGAGAAAGTCAGATATCTAGTGTTGATAATAATAACCTATATTTAATTTTAAGGCAAACAATGAATTATTTATCATATTTCCTATCAAACAGAATAAGCATTTGGCAAAATGATGTTTCTAATATAAGATAACATTTCTCCTGGAGATAAATTAAATATTATTAACAGCTTGTTTAAACACTAAAAAAATTTATAATGGTGAGTTTCATGCATAGAAACATAACTGATGAATCTACATTTCATTTTGTATACATAGAATAATTGCTTTTCAAAATTCCTTCCTCCATTTTTTTTCCTTTTATAGCCCAGCCACAGAGTTGCAAATGCTGGTAATAGCCAGTTCATTTTTCTTGTAGACCTTTCATTAAAATGCATAACTTACTTTGAAAGGATTGATTATAATGGTCATTGCAAACTTAGCTAAGGACATATGCTGATAAGGACGTAACTTAGCAAAGTCACCAAATTAATAACTTTACAAGATGATCATCATGAGCAGCATTAATATGCAGAAGTTTCATTAATTTACAAGAGGAGTTTTTTGTGTTTGATAAGAGTCAGGCAAAGAACAAATGTTTTACCTTAATATTTTCACAAAATGTAAGGAGACATATGTAAACAGAAAAAAAGAAGAGGCTCATCAAACATTATTAAAAAAAATCAAAGGTAGTCATGAAAGCTATAAAATTTCCTTTTATATAAAGTCGGTTTTCTATTATCTCTGGCTTCACTGATCACTATACAGGTGAGGTTATTGCTTTTTCAGTTTTATTAATAAACCTATTAGTACATAAATAGCCTTCTGGCCTTTCCAAAACAAATGGAAAATGAAATCATTTCATTATCCCCAGGGTTTCATGCACTCCTGGTTATAGAACTATCCCTGAAGGAATGACTCTGTTTACAAGGAAATGTTTATCTTGAAGACTTTTCAAATTGGATTCTGTTTTTTGTATTCTTTAGATTTTATAACCAGAAATGGAATATTTGAAGCCTTGCTCTATTTTATGAAAAAATCTTGAAAAAATATTATAGGCAATTCCAAAAAAAAAAGATAAAGCATGAGTCCTGTCAAATTGCAAAACTTCAAGAAAAAGAAATATGAGAATAGGCATTTTGGTGTCAAAGAAGTGTATTTTATTATGGTGCAGTGATATTTCACAGGAGTTGAATGTTTTAATTTTCAAATGGCCTTCAAAGTAAGAAAATAAGAAAACACCAACTATATGCCAGGTCTAATAATATGTTCTGGGTAGCTGAAGATAAATAACACATATCCCATTCATTCATTTATTCAAACTCAGATAAACCTAACTCTTCTGCAACTGAGAAGGTACTCATAACCTGCCCTAAAGCCCCAGAATAATTCCTTAAGCTTTACATACAAAAAATAATACTTGCCACAAACTGCTTCGTTGCATTAACTGTTGTTGTGTTAAATTGCTTTGATTGCAACATGAGTCAGAAAGATATTAAAGGTGATTTTAAAAGCAGTGATTTTTACGCTCAGTCTTGGTGCCCCATAACTGCTTTATTATAGCAGGCTAGCATTAATTGAAAATCTGTTTAACATACTGTATTTAAGAGGACTCAATGAAGCTGCAAGGAAGCAAGTAAAAAACAAGGAAGTGAAAAAGAGGGGATCTAAAGAATAGGCTTGCTAGCCTACCTGCCACTTACAAGACATGTAGACTGTTGGCTGGATGATAAAGTGTGATGGAATAAGACAGGGAGATTATTATAATTAACCAGTTCCACTGTTCGTGCTTTGGTATAGATAGTTTGAAATGGTTACAGACAAACCATTCTTGTGAATTCTTTGAAAGCAAATGGACAATCCTCAGGTCTGCAATTACAGTGTCCAGTTCAGGGCTTGACAGATGTAATGCACCAAAATTTTTGTTAACCAAATGAATCTATTTATGAATAAAAATGAATATAACCTAGAATCTAGAGGGTGACACTTTTCCATTACAATAGAGTTCATTTCAAACATTTATTGAGGAATCTTTGTATTTAGAATATTTTATCTCTCTATATAGGTGACTTAAACCAATAAAATGCCTGAAAGAAATGTTTAAGATTATTGCTTTCTAATGGAAAAAGCTAAAACCTGAGTTCCTTAGCTCCTAAGTGGGATCTCACATAATATATAACATGGAAATGAAAAGATGCAGAGTAAAGAGACCTAATGTAGCTTATCTAAACATTTAGATAGATTTTGTCAAATGTGTGCTTTAGGTTCCTATTCTGAATCAAAAATCAAATAAATCACAGTTGTCTCTATGAAATTTTTACAAAACTGTAGGGATGATACCAAGGTTTTTCCTTAGAAAACTTCAGTGATGCACTCTCTAAGGTAAGGTATAGAATTCTTTAAAAATCATTCAAAAACATTCATTAGTTTTTGTTAATTAAAAGTAATGAAAAACTGGGGTCATAAAAATGAGCTTACAGGCCCATGAAAATTCATAAACACTTAAAATAATTGCCTTTAAGAGTATACAACTATTAAATACCAGATACATAATTGAAAATAAGAAAAATAAAACAATTTCAGTACCTAAAAACCATGATGTTTAAATTTTGATTGAAGATAATCTGAATGAATATATTCTATTCACTTTCTGGCATATGGGGCATTTTGCTATTTATGTATATTAGTATAAATGTCACTTAAGAATCACAACTGAGGGGACGCCTGAGTGGTTCAGTTGGTTGAGCGACTGCCTTCGGCTCAGGTCATGATCCTGGAGACCCGGGATTAAGCCCCACATCGGGCTTCCTGTTTGGCGGGAAGCCTGCTTCTCCCTCTCTCAGTCCCTCTGCTTGTGTTCCCTCTCTGGCTGTGTTTCTCTCTGTCAAATAAATAAATAAAATCTTAAAAAAAAAAAAAAAAGAATCACAACTGAGTAGACTCCTGGTTGTCTTTCTAGGTTCTAAATACTTGCTTAGAAGAACCATTGTGTTTTTTTGTGTCCACATTTGATTGAGAAGAAGACTTAGTAAGGGCAGTGTTTTGAGATATTTGCACTTACATAATAACAATAGTTGGCTATATATGAACAAAAAATTCCTTTTTTATTTCTAAATGTGAACTCTCAGTATTCAAGGTCCAAGTTTTCTTAATTCCTTTTGTAGAATGCTTTCATATCCATTTCTCAATTTTCCTACTTTCCTGAAAGGTGCTACCTCCTGAGTCTAGAAGGGACATGATTCATTGAAATGGCAATTTACCAAATGTTCAGTGATTCTATTTACTTACCACTATTCTTTTTAGAATGCCCCTAAGAGACATAGTGTCTCATTTTCTAGTCCCGAGGGACAGAAGGCAATTTATGCATAACAACTATCTGTTACATTTCCCTAACACATTCACTTTGCTTGTAAATAATACTTGTGTTTTAGATGTGAGAATGTTTACCAGGAGATTAACAATTTGCAGAAGCCCTGACATAGCTGATCTAAAATAATATAATTCAATTTGAAAAGCTATAATTTCAAGTGAAGCAGTTTACACTGCTTTTCTTAGTCAAGGTAGGATAAAGCAACCTTCCTATCAGAGATGATTAGATAATGTGATACATTACCTGATTACAAAATGATTCTGGGAAAACAACCCATTTCTCTATATTAATCTGACTTGTTTAGTGTCTTCCCTCTCTCTGAATTTAGATGAGGTGCTCTGCACCAACCTAATTCTTTTTTATGTGTGTTGGCTGTTTTTTTGTTTGTTTGTTTGTTTGTTTTTTGTAAAGCACAGTTTTCTCTAAACTGCTTAAATGGTGACAGTTTTCCAAAGTTCTGATAGTGCTTCAAATGTCTTGAATTTTTTTAATTTGGTGTATTTTCCTTCACGACAATATTTGTGGGTGGTAAGAAGAAATTAAAAAAACATGTAACTTGGTGGGTTTCAGTAATAGGTAGCAATACTTTATATATAAAATATATAAATATACAGCTTATATCACTGCATTTATATGACATTTTTTATTACGTAGCTTCAAAGTGTTTTTGATTTTTTTATCAAAGGAAATTAGTGACACAAATAAAACAAACCATTCAATTTTACCCAGCAAGTGAAAAAAATGACAACTAGTAGACAAATGCCTTTTCTTTGATTTTTAAATGCTCGATTGAAGTTGGTAGAAATCACTTGTCAATTGCCCAGTAGTAGAACTTTCACATATTGTGCTAAAAATGTTCCCAATCTCTAAGAATTCATAACTTATATTTTACAAGATATAAGCAATTGTCCTTTTATTGATTATACAAGTTGAACTCACTCAAATCTCTTCTCATTGTCACTCAATACACTATGTATTGCCTCGCCAGAAGAATGCCAGATAAGGACAGTGATGCTTTTCCCTTGATAGGTTTGTTGTTGTTGTTGGAGGATTTTTACATGTGATCCTGGTTGTTTGCTTTAAGCTTCTTTTCCAGCAACACAAGTAAAAAGCCAAATAGAATTTCTTTTTAAAGATTTTATTTATTTATTTAACAGAGAGAAACACAGCTAGAGAGGGAACACAAGCAAGGGGAGTGAGAGAGGGAGAAGCAGGCCTCCCGCTGAGCAGGGAGCCCGATGTGGGGCTCAATCCCTGGTCTCCAGGATCATGACCCAAGCTGAAGGCAGTCACTTAGCCAACTGAGCCACCCAGGTGCCCCAAACCAAATAGAATTTATTCACATCTTACAACATAGACTTTTTGGCTCAAAGGATACTTTAATGGTCATACAGTTTAACTCTCTCAGTCCATGAATATGGAAACTGAGGTCCAGGAAGATTGATGGACTTTCTCTTAATCAGAAAGGAAATTAATGGCAGGCTGTAAATTCAAAGTGTACTCTTTATGCTGCATTTCAAGAGTATAAATGTCCCCATTCTTTTTATTCCACCATTATTTAATTCAACCTGGACCAATTTCTTCATATTGTAAAAAAGCTGTCTTTGTTTTTTGGATATTTGATTTTTAAAGGTACCAGTGGGACGCCTGGGTGGCTCAATAGGCTGAGCTTCTGTCTATTTATTTCTGCTCAGATCAGGATCTGAGGACCCTAGGACTAAACACCGTGTCAGGCTCCATGCTTAGAGGAGGGTCTCCTTCAAGATTCTCTCCTCCCCTCTGTCCTTCCCCCAACTCACTTTTTCTTTTTCTAATATTAATTAGCTAGAATGGGGAGGGATGAGGTAACTGGGGGATGGATATTAAGAAGGGCATGTGGTGAAATGAGCACTGAGTATTTTTTTTAAATATATTTATTTATTTGACAGAGAGAAACACATTATTTATTTGACAGAGAGAGGGAGAAGCAGGCTTCCCGCTGAGCAGGGAGCCCAATGTGGGGGTCAATCCAGGGCCTCCAAATCATGACCTGAGCCAAAGGCAGTCGCTTAACCAACTGAGACAACCAGGCGCCCCAGTACTGGGTATTATATGACTGATGAATCACTGACTTCTACCTCTGAAACCAAATAATGCATTATATATCAATTAATGGAGTTTAAATTAAAAATGGAAAAATAAATAAATTGAGTTTATGGAAAAAATAATTAAAAAAAATAAAGATATCGATCTTAAAGGATTTGCCTGTTATTTGCTTGCTATTTGACCACCAAACTTTCTACTTCCTGCTTCATTCTACATGGAAATTTAATTCTTTAGCTTGATTTTCTCCTTTCTTGTATTTTTAAAGTACTATTTCTTGTTTTGCACTTTTTTTTTTACACTTTTTTTTTGGATTAATGACCTTAGTCTTTGACTTGGTTTTTGTCTGTTCAGTTTTTGTTCAGTTACCTCTGTATACAGGCCAGAGTCATTTTGTTGTTTTCTTTTTTCTTTTAAAGATTTTATTTATTTGATAGAGAGAAACACAGCCAGAGAGGGAACACAAGCAGGGGGAGTGAGAGAAGGAGAAGCAGGCTTCCCACCGAGCAGGGAGCCCGATGTGGGACTCGATCCCAGGTCTCCGGGATCATGACCTGAGCCAAAAGCAGTCTCTTAACTAACTGAGCCACCCAGGCGCCCCTCTTTTTTTTTTTTTTTTAAAGATTTTATTTATTTAACAGAGAGAAATACAGCCAGAGAGGGAACACAAGCAGGGGGAGTGAGAGAGGGAGAAACAGGCTTCCTGCTGAGCAGGGAGCCCGATGTGGGACTAGATCCCAGGTCTCCAGGATCATGACCTGAGTTGAAATCAGTCGCTTAACCAACTGAGCTACCCAGGAGCTCCATTTTGTTTGTTTTCTAAAAAAACCACTTTGTTGGGGTATGATTGTCATACAAAAATCTATGAAACCATTTTTTAATTTATTTTTGTGTAATAAGAACATTTAACAAAAGATATACTCTGATAGCAATTTTTTTTAGAAAATATTAAAGTGTAAAATATAGTATTTTTTTTAAGATTTTATTTATTTGACTGAGGGAGAGATCACAAATAGGCAGAGAGACAGGCAGAGATAGAGGGGGAAGCAGGCTCCCGGCTTAGCAGAAAGCCTGATGTGGGACTCGATCCCAGGACCGTGAGATCATGACCTGAACCGAAGGCAGAGGCATAACCCTCTGAGCCACTGAGGTGCCCCACGGTATAGGATTTTTAACCTGAGCACCATGCTGTACAGATCTCTGAAACTTACTCATCTTATATAAAACTATAATTTTGTCCCCTTTGACTAATACCTCCTGTTTTTCCCTTTTCTCCAACCACCATGGTAACCACATTCTATTCTCCACTTCTGGGAGTTTGACTATTTTATATACCTCATATAGGTGGTATCACATAGTAGTTGTTTTGTTGCATCTGTTTTATTTCACTTAGCATAACATACTGAAAGTTTGTTTCATCCACATTGTCACAAATA
Source organism: Spilogale gracilis (assembly GCA_004023965.1). NCBI lineage: Eukaryota > Metazoa > Chordata > Mammalia > Carnivora > Mephitidae > Spilogale > Spilogale gracilis. The sequence goes on from PITA01004484.1 coordinate 98,623, forward strand.
GCAGGACTTCCTTTATTTGTAAGGTTGCATAATAACCCATTACATGTAAATACCATATTTTCTTTATCCATTCATTCATTAATGGACACTTAGGTTGCTTCCATATCTTGGCTACTGTGAATAATACAGCAATAGACAAAGGAGTACGGATACCTATTTGAGATCCTGATTTAAATTTTTTTAAAATATATATCCAGCATGGGATTGCTGGATCATATGGTAGTTCTATTTTTAATTTTTTACATGTTGGGAAAGGTAATTTCATTTGTGCAGTCTTTCTGCCCCAGCTTGAAGGCTTTAAAGTAAGACTTGGCCTTGGAACTTTCCCTAAGGAAGAAGTATAGAGCCCACATAGTCTTTGCCAGGCTTATTAACGTGGGAATATTTTTTCGTGTTCAGGCTCAGTGTACTATGTTCATTTTAAGTGTGTGCATCAATGGGCCCCAGGCAAACTGTGAGCTTTCAGTATTTCAGCCTTCCTGGGGAAGTGGCAGGGTGGAGTGGTCCTACTATAGCAACATGTAGGTCAGTTGTCCTATGTTGCCTACCAGAGAACCTGATAACCATGGGAGGCCAAAAGATACTATTAAAGCTGAAATTGTTCTGTCTCTTCTCAGTGTGAGTAAAAGTATTTTTCCATCTAATGCTTGACTATGTAGTTTTTGTTGGTGACTCTAATACTAAAATGCAGTGGGCAGAAACATTTGAAGTTCTATTTCTGGTAGTACAGTGGTGATCTTTGTTGTCCTTCATGTAGTTGGGGTGTTCCCTTGGAAATGGTAACTGGTACATGGTTTTCTTCTCAACTGAAGAAACTCATAACAGCTGCACTGATATGCATTCCAACCAGCAGGGTACAAGGGCTTCCTTTTCTCCACATGCTTGGCAACACTTGTTATCTTTTGTCTTTTTTGATAAGAGCTATTCTAATAGGTGTCAAGTGACATATCACAGTAGATTTGATTTGTATTTCCCTGATAATTAATGATGTTGAGCAGCTTTTCATAGACTTGTTGGCCCTTCCTTTCTTTCCTCCCTTCCTTTCTTTCCTCCCTTCCTTCCTTCCTTCCTTCCTTCCTTCCTTCCTTCCTTCCTTCCTTCCTTTCTTCCTTCCTTCCTTTTCTTTTTTTCTTCCTTTCTTCTTTCTTTCTTCCTTCCTTCCTTCCTTCCTTCCTTCCTTCCTTCCTTCCTTCCTTCCTTCCTTCCTTCCTTCCTTCCTTTCTCTTTTTCCATTGGCTATTTCTATGTGTTCTTTGGAGAAATGTCTATTCAGGTCCTTCACCTATTTTTAAATTAGGTTATTTATATTTTTTTCTATTAAGCTGCATGAGTTCCATATATATGTGAAATAATATATGTAAATAATATTAACCCTTTCACAGATATATGGTTAGCAAATACTTTCAGTATGTTGCCTTTTCAGTTTCATGATTTTTTTAGTTTGATATAATCCTATTTATCCAATTTTGCTTGTGTTACCTGTATTTTTGATGTCATATCTAAGAAATCATTGCCAAGGCCAATGTCAAAAAGCTGTGTGTGTGTGTGTGTGTGTGTGTGTGTGTGTGTGTGTTTCCCCTGAAGAGTTTTACCGTTTCAAGTATTATGTTTAAATGTGACTCCAGTTTGAGTGGATTTTTGTTTATAGTGTAAGATAAGTGTCCAATTGTATTCTTTGGCATGCGGATATCCAGTTTTCCTAGCACCATTTATTGAACATAAAGATACCACTTGAGAGGTACCTAAATTCATAAATTTTCATAAACTCTGGATACAGACTTTTGGGTTAAGCTTTGTTGGCAGTGGATGTGTGTTGCGGAGTGATGACATAATTATGCACATAGACACATCGAAGATCGCATATGCATATTTTATTCCTCTGATATCCATAATGTTTTCTATCTTCTCTTAAAATAATCGTGTCATGAATTTTTGGATTCCCTTGATATGGATGGGCTTATTACTAAGATAGCTTTTCTCTACTGTGACCCGCTGAAATGGACCTGTAATCAGTAGGAATCCACTGCTATACACAGAATATTCTGGAAAACCACTTGTGTAGCCATGGGTCTCTGACTTTCATCTGGCAGTTGATGTGACAGTTGTGATAATAGATACTGAAAATAAATGGAAACTATAGATGGTTGCTAAAGAAATACTTCTAGATCTTTATTAAAATATTCTTCATATTTATAGACTGAAAATCTGTTAAATAATGACAGAAAATGCCATAAATGTGGCGATGGATGGCCCCGTCATTAAGCATCTGCCTTCAGCTCAGGTCATGATTCCCCGGTCCTGGGCATTGGGCACCCTGCCCTGCAGGGAGCCTGCTTCTTCCTCTCTCTCACTCCTCCTGCTTGTGTTATCTCTCTAGCTGTTTTTCCCCTCTGTCAAATAAATAAATAAAATCTTAAAAAAAAGGAAAATGCCATAAATCATGATTAAATAGATACAAACATGGAGTGCTATAAGAAGTCTTCTTTAGAAATGGAATATAAACTCATAGTCATATTTGAAAGTATGGCTGACTGGGATAGCTCATGTATATAAAAGAGTTCACTGACATGTAATAGGCAGTACTAAAAGATTTGTAGGTGGTTGCAATGGAGAAAATAAAGGCTATAATTTTGGAGTGTACATCTATTATTACACAGATGGTGATAGAACAAAGAACCTGTTGTAATTTAGTGCCTATATATGTCCAAGAAAGAGTATGAACTCTTGTTGATCAGGTATATTAATAGGCAGAAGTAATCTAGTGCTAGACTTTCTACCTTCTCATCTGAAAATTTCCTATTAGTTAAATCAGATAACTCAATGTACAGATAACTTAATGTTCATGTAAGCAACGTCAAAAATTGCCTGGTATTTAATTAATGTTTTGCAAGCATTTGTCCTTATTATTACAAACATTTGGGCACCCTATCAAAGGAAGGAATGGATAAAGTAGATACATATAAGAGATTCAGACTATCTCCAGGAAGGACAGTGTTTCAGTCCACATATTTTTTCAAACATTAATAATAAAATATCTCTACCGACCCTGAAAATGGTGAGCTGGACTGGACTTTTGCTCTCAGATTCCAATTCTGATGTCAAAATCAGAACCAAAGTTGGCTAGTTGCTTCCAGAGGAGGCTGTGTGATCATTACGCTTCACTGGTTAAATTTTCAGCATTTATTTTCAAATCTGGAAGTCACTTTTGGGAATAGCTCTGAAATTATTATTTCCTCATGTAAATGCAATAAGGATAGAATAGTATTTTAATACTTGCCAATGCAATACATAAAGATAACAGACAATATTTATAAAGCAGTTATTTTAAGCACATTTACAAAAAAAAGACAATAAAATCAATGGTTCTAGGGCTATCTAGATCTTCTATATAGCCCTGTTTTATAGAACTGGCTTTATACATTTACAAACATATTTTCCTTTACATATAAAGCATATATCATGATTTTTTTCTACATATCTGAGTTTAAGCACTTTAGAAGATAAAATACAAGCATAATTTGGAGAATATGTCCAAATTTTCCTCTGTGCAAGGAACTAGGTGAATCAGACACACTTGTGTTTTTATATGGAACCTCCACAAAATTTCCTTGTTTTGATGAGTTCTGTGTCAGAGAAATGGCTCAGGTCTAGAAAAAGATCTGTGTCGAAATGGCTCAGGTCCTGGGAAGAGGATAGCATGTTTTCCATTTCAGTGACAGACATTAGCCTTCCACTCTTAAGCTTTTCATAAATCAATAATGTTTTTGGTGCCCTTATATTTTATCATTAGGAATACCACCATCTATTTATTATTGCCACAGGCCAAGAACCCTGGGTCAAGAACTCTTTGTTGTCCCTGCAATCTGGGCTGTCATTTAGATAATTAGGAGCAGATTAATTACATTGGTTAATTATTACCATCTGGCCTCTGATTTTCTATAGTCCTATCATCCCATCAGCACTAGGGAGCCTAGTTTTAAGGTACCATCTTCAATCTCCTACCTCAGTCCTAATTTCAGAAGAAAACCACCAAAAAGCTTCTCATGAACTGCTCTCTCACTAGAGCTTACCTCATTATTCTAGCAAAGAGTTTGTCCTTTGATTCTCCTTGGGGAACATAGTGAGCTGGTGGTATTTGTTCTCCCCCAACAAATCTTTACTAACATGCTCAAGTCTATGAACCATGTGTAATCCCTCCTTCAATACTCAAAGAAGGCAATTTTGGTATCTCTACCTCATTTACTATAACTGTTGTCATTGCTAAATTTCTTTTTTTTTTAAGACTTTATTCATTTATTTGACAGAGAGATCACAAGTAGACAGAGAGGCATGCTGAGAGAGAGGAAGAAGCAGCTTCCCTGCAGAGCAGAGAGCCCGATGCGGGCCTTGATCCCAGGACTCTGAGATCATGACCTGAGCCGCAGGCAGAGGCTTTAACCCACTGAACCATCCAGGCACCCTGTCATTATTAAGTTTCAAGGAGCCATCTCAGCAGGAAGATAGGGTCAACCCCAAGTGTCTATTTTTAGGACATTTTCTTCTGAATCATAAGAGAGTGTAATTGTATCAAAAAAACCTCTCCCCAATCCAGTCCTTTTATTTAATGTCCCAGTAATGGAGTCTAACACCTTCCAGATCAACTTCCAAATATATTCTCCATATTTCTAGTGGTTTATATTGCAGAGGACCTACAGTTATTTTGGTAAATAATATATTTTCTTCTGCAACAGAGGCAATGTATCCTATGTTGACTCTTGAAACTATTACTGGCCTAGAGGGAATCATGACAGGCTGGAACAGATTGTTTGAGGATTAACCATTGTCCTATGAAGCATCTACTTCAGGTGAAGAGTTTGCATTTTGTCTAGCTAAAGGAAGTCTTCTCTCTTCTAATTGGAGCTCTTCTGCACCAGAATGTTTAAGAGTTCCTATTTCATGTCTCAGTTTCCTATTTCTTCCAAATCTGGGACCTAACATTAGCATGTAAGCCCTTCCAGTCTTTGCATTCGTTCTCCCTTGTAAATTTGTTACTTAAGATCAAATTCTGGGTCTGAATTCCTCATTGCAAATAATGTCTTTATACACTACTATTAGGGCACCTTATTTTTACAACATTCTTTTACTTGATAATGATCTGATCTGAGCTTTTCATTTGTCTTTAAAACTGCTAAGGCATTTCCACAATCTTTATAATTATTTTTTTGTCTTTGTATCCTTCAAGCGCTAGTGGTACCTCACAAGGCAGTGCTTTCTATTTCATCCACATATTATCTCATTTACTAAGGGTGAGAATCTTAGTAATTGTGATGCTATATCATGATGTCAGCCGTCACCATCCCATTTATCATCAGCAATGGGGTCCTTGTTCTTTCTGACTAGTGACTGATCTAATAGCAGAATCTCATCTGGAGTGTCTCCTGTCTAGAATTATATTAAACTAGGTCTATCCAAAGCAGAACTTCCAAAAAGGCATTAAGCACAGGTGGCTTATTTGCGAATTGAGGCCTAGAAGCATAAATGAGGAATCCAGGAAAGATCAGAGAGGGAAAAATGCAAGTAAAGGATATGCAGTCGAATTAACTACTGCTCTGGGCTATTGGTTCCCCCACTGGGACTCTTTGAAAAATGTGTTTGGGGGGGCCATGGCATTTGTTCCCCATTCCCATCTCTCACTGCTTTGGTTGAGGGTTGTGCTCAAAGTCATTATCGCCACATAATTCTGGTTTATGCATTGGAGGACCAAGAAAACTCCTACTGTGTGGGAGAAAGGGTGAAAAGAAAAAAAAGACTGCACCTAGGACACAAAGCTGCATCACAGCAACAAATCAATTCAGAAAAAAGGCTGAAAGCATTTCTAAAATTTTTCTATGACTATTTTTAGAATTTTCAATTTATGGCCAGTCTTTCTTTATACCTCCCATATACCTCCATCCTCACTGGTGTTAGAATTTTATCTCTAAATAAAGAGCAATTATTTAAAAAAAAACATAATCACAATAATATCACGACACCTTAAAAAGGAACAATACCTTAATATTGTCAATTATCTAGTCACTTTTCAAATATCCCCCAGTTTTCTGTATTTATTTGACAGAGAGAAACACAGCAAGAGAGGGAACACCAGCAGGGAGAGTGAGAGAGGGAGAAGCAGGCTTCCCGCCAAGAAGGGAGCCCAATGTGGGGCTCAATCCCAGGTCTCTGGGATCATGACCTGAACCGAAGGCAGTTGCTTAACCAACTAAGCCACCCAGGCTCTCCAAGTATTCTGCTTTTGTTTTTTTTTTAGTTTGCTTTGTTTGAATTAGAATCTAATGGTGCCCTACACATTTAAATTAATTTTAGATTTTTATATCTTTTGATCTATAATTTCTCTCTCTTTCTCTCCTTAAAAAACAAACAAACAAACAAACAAACAAAAAACCAAATCAACTTTGTCATCAGAATATTTCTTCATTTGGCTGTTTCTACCCTCATCGCACTACCCAGTTTCTGTCATACATTTCAAAAACAGTATTTAGATCTAAAGTTGTGATCAGTCTTATCTTGTCAATCACCAGTGACCTCTTCCTATATCCATGTTTCTTTCTGGGGCTTGCAAAAATGTTGATTTTTTTTTTTTTTTTTTACAATTCTGTTAGTTTTCTTTATTTATTCATTGGAATACTTCCATAAAGGGAAATATTCTCCCATCAGTTTAAGATTACCATAAATGAACCCTAGGACATATTTAAGAAATGAAATTTAAATGCTTTATTCTTTCCCTTATTTATCAGTTTACTGATATTAAGTAGGTTCCTTAGCAGTAGAGCTACACTATGACCCAGCAGTTGTACCACTGTAGTGATTCAAAGGGGCACATGAACCCTAATATTTATAGCAGCAATGTCCACAATAGTCAAACTATGTATTAGCCTAGATATCCATCAACAGATGAATGGATAAAGATGTGGTACACACCACAACACACACACACACACACACACACACACACACACACACAGGAACACTATGCAGTCATTAAAAAAATTAAATCTTGCCATTTACAATGATGTTAGAAGAGAGGATAGTACCCTAAGCAAAATAAGTTAATCAGAGAAAGACAATTATCACATGCTCTCACTGATATGAGGAATCTGAGAGGCAGAGTGGGGGTTTGTGGGGCAAGGAAAGGAAAAATGAAACAAGATGGGACCAGGGAAGGACAAAAAGCATAATTTACTCTTAATCTTAGGAAACAAACTGAGGATTGCTAGAGGGTCGAGAGAGGTGGCAGGGCTGGGGTGGCTGGGTGATGGACATTGGGGAGGGTATGTGCTATGGTGAGTGCTGTGAATTGTGTAAGACTGATGATTCACAGACCTGTACCCCTGAAAGAATTAACACATTATATGTTAATATAAAGCCTGGCAGGGACCAAAAAAAAAAAGTCACCAAAAATTATTTTTAAGCATCTTTATGAACTTAAGAATTCGAAATGATTTGATAAGTTTCAAGTGCATTTATTACTCTCATTGATGCTACAGTTCTTCTGACATTGGCTAATGAAGACTTTTCATGCTGGCTCCAAAGTGCTTATAAAACAACCCCAGTAGTCACTAACAGTTCTTTCTTTCTTTCTTTCTTTCTTTCTTTCTTTCTTTCTTTCTTTCTTTCTTTCTTTCTTTCTTTCTTTCTTTCTTTCTCTTTCTTTCTTTCTTTCTTTCTTTCTTTCTTTCTTTTTCTTCTTTCTTCTTATTTGTTTATTTTTACAATAAAAGATGCTACAGGATTTCCTTTCTGTTATGACAGATTTAGGATTCTTGCTGTTTTCCTTGCAAAATATGATTTAGATTCCATAACCAGGATACTAGGGATGCTCATCATTACTAAGCTGGTAATTTATCTTTTTCAGTGAACAGAGGTTTTTAAGCAGCTATATTTTTTTAAGATAGAAAATATTCTTCAGTTCAATATTGGGAATTAGTGTTTACCTATAAAGTTTTGTTTATATATTGGTGTTACTTGAAAATATTGGTCACTGGTGTTATTAATACAAAATTTTAGATTCAGAGTATTAATTAAGAGCATCAGTTAAATTTATTTGTTTCTTATGTTTCTTTTTTTCTTGATTGTTGTTATGAGGCTTCTGTTTTTTAAACAGTGAAGTTCTGCATCAGGTTTTAAAATCAAAATTTTCCTGTTCTTAGAACTCCATCAATCTCAGGGAAAACAGAACACTGGTCCACTCTGGGTAAGGTATATCCTAATATCCTTGTCCAGTAGTTTTTTTTTTTTATTTATTTGAAATAATTTTTCCATGTGTGCTTAATGTACCCACTCCATACACAGGTACACTTGTTTAATTTGCTTTAAATTTTAGGAGTGTAATAAAATTACAATTTAATTGTCCCATCCTCAGTGGACCCAATCCACCTATTACTCTCCATTATTCCTGTTTTGTCAATGTCAGAGTTAATCCTAAATTTCAGTATCCAATTCTTAGTTTTCTATTTATCAAAAGTATTTAAAATAGCAGATTATTTTCCACTTATTGAAAATACTTTATTAAAAAAATTATATAGTGGCATCGTTTTCTCATTTTTCTGGACTACACTCTTCACTCTCAATTCTTTCTAATTCCTCATTTTGTTTATTTCTTTAATCTCTTAAATTGAAAGCTCCAAAACTCATTTCTTGCATTTTTTGCAATTTTTGTCTGTGTTAATTCTTTTGGTGATGTCATTCAGTTTAATGATCTTTATACTGCCAAATGTGTATTGGTAGACTGGACTGTTGCCCTAATCTTCAAGTTTGTGTATTTTCAGAATATATTTTACATTTTTCTTTGTTAAATTTATGCCTAATAATTTTTTGGTGCAGTGATTAATAGAGTTATTTTTCTTAATTTCCTTTTCAGATTGTTCATTACCAGTGTATTGAAATGCACTTGAATTTCATGCATTAATCTTATATCCTGTAAATTTGCTGACCTCACTTATTAGAGTCACTTTTTATCAGATTTCTTAGGGTTTTCTATATAAGTTAAAATGTCCTCTGCGAGTAGAGATAATTGTACTTCTTTCTTCCCCAATAAATGTTTTGTTTATTTATTTATTTTCTGGTATAATAGCCCTAGCTAAAACCTCTAGTATAGTGTTGTGTAGAAGTGAAGAGAGCATATATTATTTTCTTGTTCCTCGTTTTAGGAAGAAAGAGCTAGTATTTTATCATTAAGTATGATGCTAGCTGCAGATCTCCTTTTTTCTTTTTTAAGATTATGTATTTATTTATTTGACTGAGAGAGAAACACAGCTTGGGGGGCACAAGCATGGGGAGTGAGGAAGCTCAGAGAATAAGGACCCCCACTGAGCAGGGAGCCAGATGCCAAAGGCAGATACTTAATGACTGAGCTACCCAGGTGTCCCTAGCTGCAGATTTTCTATAGGTGTCTTTTATCTGATTAAGGAAATTCCCTTCTAGTTTCAATTAGTTTCAAAAATTGTTTTTGATCACGAAGCAGTGTTAGATTTTTGACAAATGCCGCTTTTGTGGCTACTAAGTTGATCGTGTGGTTTTTGTTTTTCCTTCCATTGATATATTTGACTAAATGATTTTTGGATATTCTACCAATCTTGCATTGCAAGGATATATCTTACTTAATCATGTAAAGTTATTTTTTATGTTGCTAAATTTGCATTGGTAGTATTTTGTTAAGGATTTTGTCTAAATATTCATAGGGAATATCTATCTATAGTTTTCTTGTGATGTGTCTGATTTTGATGTGAGGGTCATAATGACTCATGCAATGAGTTGGACTAATTTATTTTTCTTACATAAGAAAATGAGCATATAATGCTGCTTTGGTTGACTCTAAAAACAAAGTAACATGAGTACATGTTGTGCATCTTATCTCAAATCTTTTGTTTTTCCCACCAAGTAAGTTTTTCATTATCAGAAGATGGTCCTGCAATCTAAGCAAAATCCAGATGATTTTTTAGCACAAGTTCTTTTATAGGTGCAAATTATATATATGTGTCTGAGGTTATGTCTTCTTTCATGTTCTTTTGCTAACCCAAGTAGAAGGAAGGAAAAGCACAATTTTATATTTAAGGGTTACTTATTTTAATACCACATTTCATTTTGTTCTTATAATAGAAACCTATAGAAGAATTACGGAAGTCTAGCCACAAGTGTGGTAGAGAAAAAAATCTGCACAATAAACAAAAGATGCAAGAACTTTTTTTCTCTGACTTCCATGAATAAATATCAAAGAAAATTTCTTATTAGTTGTGTGAAAATAAAGACAAGCTTAGGTTGGGTAATTTGGGTGTTGCAAGAAGTAGACATCTATAGGTGCTCAAATTTCTATTTCTTTTCATCAAACAATGTTTAATTTTGATTTCATATATTTCTGGGGAATGTTAATATTTCTTTCATAAATTTGTGACTGATATTACTCTTTCCTCTAACATAGTATTCTACAAATATTTAACTCTAGGAGGGTAGAAATAACAAAGATACAGTGTTTTAAAACTTTTGTTATTTGTGCAGGCAGTGTACTTCAACTGTGTTAGCAGAAGTGATATCTTGCTTAAGTTCTCCTTCCTTTTTTTTTAAGTATTCTTTTTTAAAAATATTTTATTTATTTACATGACAGAGAGAGACACAGTGGGAGAGGGAACACAGCAGAGGGACTGAGAGAGGGAGAAGCAGGCTTCCTGCCAAGCAGGGAGCCTGATGTGGGGCTCAGTCCTAGAACCCTAAGATGACCTGAGCCAAAGGCAGATGTTTAACAACTGAGGCACCCAGGTGCTCCACTGAAGATCTTTTTACTGAATAGAATTTCATCATGACAACATGTAAGCAATGCTACTGAGTATACTAGGGGATTTTAAAACTCAGGGTATGATTTCCTACTTATTAGCAGAAATGCAAAGTTTCATAAACCTTTCTAACCATGAAGATGAGCTACTTAGAAAAGCAAAGTGTCCTTACAGATTCCCAGGCATTTGTTCCTTTTTATGTGTGCGTAGTAATGATTATTGAGAACTATGCAGATCAAAAATGAAAATAAATTATTTAAATATGAAGGATATTATACTTAAAGAAGTATTTTGAAAGCTTGGCAATGTTTCCTTGGGGTGACTGATGCTATGTACACAGGTAAAATATGAAGCATGTATCCATAATTCAAATGAAATTTTTTCTCCTACCTTTGGTACGAGATATTCTTAGAAAAATAAAGATACTTTTGTGGTCTGATGACTCAAACTTTTATTTTAATTATATGTGTAGATACAGCTTTTGCCCATCTGTGTTTACTACTTTCTTTCTCTCCACTCCCAGGAATTTGGTGTGAGACTTTGCCATTGCCCTGAAGAGTTGCTGTTTTTTATTCCCTCAGGTTTTATGCAGATAATTTCCACACAAACAAGGCCATGAATAGATTGAATACTTGATACTTAATATTGGTTAGATGTATGGGTCCACAAACTAAATATGTTATTTTCAAGTATCTCGCTCCCAACTAATAGGATTATTACTATTAATCTATTACATCTAATGCTTATAATTTTTTTAAAAAAAGTTTATAGCTCTGCTTAATCATAGTGGAATACATATTTAATGGAGAAATATCTCTTTAAATCAATATATTTTTTAAAGATTTTATTTATTTATTTGACAGAGAGAAAGATCACAAATAGGCAGATAGGCAGGCCGAGAGAGAGGAGGAAGCAGGCTTCCTGCAGAGCAGAGAGCCTGATGTGGGCCTCAATCCCAGGACCCTGAGATCATAACGTGAGCCGAAGGCAGAGGCTTTAACCCACTGAACCACCCAGCCATCCTAAAACAATATTTTTACATGCAAGTATTAAATGGTTGAAAAGAATGAGACTTGATTCTCTACACATACTCTCATCTATAGCACATGAAAAGAATTTTATTGGAGGGGAAGAAAACTAAGTATAAGCAACTATACTAGGGATCAGTTATCAAAACTAACTGCTGTACTACAGAAGTGTATTCTTATTTCATATATAGTGTATCGGGTTGTTCTAGTGGTAATAAACATTGTTAAGTGTGGAAAAACTGTGAAATGTTTTGACTATTATGCCTAGCATTTATGGCCTAAAAGACACATTTTTTTTTTCTGCTATTTTCTCCCATAGAGCAAATGGCCCATTATTGAGGAATGGTGCCTCAGCTTAAAATCAAGCAAGACTTTAGGGCTCAAATTTTTGTTTGACTCTGGGTTTAGTATTTATGATCATTACCTTAGCTCTTCTAAAGTACTGAATCCTAGGACTCTGGGAGAGAAAAGCAGTAAGGATTCATATTTAAGCTTTTTGATTGTGTTACCTTTAATAATGTTCACAAATGCCTGTTAAGGTATAGATGTTGTATAAAAGTAATATAAGTATAATATAAATATAAGCTGTATAGAAGTTGAAGACATTAGGGTGGATATATATATAGGATATATATATATATATTATATATATAGAGAGAGAATGCATATAATGTATATATATGTATTAACATATTTTAATCACTCACAACACTAAATAATGGTATAGCTTCCTTTTATGTCTCAATATAAAAACATATCCTTATTTCAAATGAAAAGTCTTTTTATGTATATTCACTTACCCAAATATGTTTCATCAGTTTTATCTTTTTATTATTTTTAAAGATTGATTTATTTATTCAAGAGAGAGAATCTCAAGCAGACCCCACTGAATGTGGAGCCCAAAGCAGGGCTCCGTCTCTTGACCCTGAGATCATAACCTGACCTGAAATCAAGAGTCAATTGCTCAACCAACTGAACCACCCAGGTCCCCCTCATTGTTTTAAAAAAGGTCTGTGTACATCTCACAGACAAACGTACACACTAAGGGAGTATATTAATCATATATTCTCTTTCAAGCGCTCCAGGGACTACATGAGAACAGAGTTAATTTGCTGTGGTTTCACTTGGGAACATATTTTTTTAATCCCTTATAGTGATGTTGGCATTTCCTATAAGGTATATACTCAATAAACAGAACTTTCTAATATTTAAACCCTAAGTGAACAAAACATTTGTTTTAGGAGTATAATTAGATACCTGAAGGAGATAAGGAATATATGATAGAATATAAAGCTAAAGAGCTAAAGTTGTTACATGTTTTTTTTTTTTTTTTTTTTTAATATTTATTCATTTATTTGAGAGAGACAAAGAGAGAGAGAGAGAAAGAGAGATGACCTGAGCTGAAACCAAGGGTTGCCGGAAACGCTAGCAATCCCTGTACCGAAGGATGAAAGATTACTCCGAATTTTGCTGTAAAGGAGAGGAGAAGTCAATTCCCCACGGTATTCCAACAACAGAGTGTTCCAGCCAGCCTCTGCATTCCAAAGGCCTACACCCTCTTCTGGTGTAGGCGCAGTGGCCTAAGTGTTACATTTCAGCAAGTCAGGTATTATGGATGATTTCACACTCTCCATTAACCCCAACAAAGAGTCAGAACCCAATTAACAGCCACCCAGGGACCCCAACAGTTGTTACATGTTTTAAGTCTCTTCAGACACTGTCTGGATTACAAGCTTCAGCTGTGATACAATTAGTAGATTTTATAATCTCCAAATGGGTGTCTCTGAGTCTATGATTAGGATGCATCAGGGTAGCTAAGATAAGAAGGTTTATAATTATAATATAGTTAATAAATAAAATATAGGCAATATAGGAAGATGTTTATCTTTTACAAGTAAAAGTTCAAAGACCAACCTTCTACATATGCACTTGTTTTAAAGTGGCAATCCTAACTTAATTTATACCTGTCTGTGCTAATGGAACCTGTTCAATAGGCTCTTTTCCTATTGACTCATCAGTTATGGGAAGGGTGAAGCTACACTTTTATTCTTTTTTCTTCTTGAGCCATGTTTATTTGATGGATCTCTGATAATATATTTTCCTACCCCCCAAAATATCTTTATTGCCTACCATTACCTGGATTAAGAGAAAAATAATTATTTCTTTCTCAGCTGAAGACATAGACATGCCATGTAAGAAAGTGAACACTTACGCATATCTTTATTAGATATTTCTAATACCAAATTCACACCATGGAGTCAAAGAATGATGCAAAATCCCCTTTTTTTTTAAAGATTTTTTAAAAAATTTATTTGACTAAGAGAAACACAGTCAGACAGGGAACACAAGCATTGGGAATGAGAGAGGGAGAAGCAGGCCTCCCACGGAGCAGGCAGCCCAATGCGGAGCTTGATCCCTGGACTCTGGAATCATGACCTGAGCTGAAGGTAGAGGCTTAACCACTGAGCCACCCAAGCACTCTGGATGATGCAAAATCTCTTAATGACCAGATGAAAACACAAGATGTCACCAATCACAAAATCAGGTTATGAGTGTACTGCATGTTCACTCTTGATCATGTTTTCTCTTTTTTCTCATTTTCTTCCATCCTTTATATCAGTCCTCCTTCTTAGAATTCTCCATGTTCTATTTTATTTGGCCCACTATTTCTATCTCCCCAATCAGCCAGTCCTGTATCTCCTCTCCAGTCATATGAATGTTTTTACCTCTTACAGTATTACTATTCAGAACTAAGCCCACCCTCTTCCTAGTATTTTATATCCTTCTGGATAAAAAGGAGGAGAAAACTTTAAGACTCTAGAATAGAAACAAGAATGAGGCTTTGAAATGAGTCTCAGTTGTGGGATTTTTTTTCAAGTTGCTATTTTTCCTTTTATTGTCTGAGAAATATTTAAAAATTCATGTAATTCTTATGAGTTAATTTTTGCCTAGAGCTGTAATGTGTGCTTGTCTGCAAGGATTATGCCGCTGATTCTAGTATAACTTTGTTCTCCACATATATTAAAAAATAAATCACACCCTGATCTTCGGTAAGTTTTTGAATCCTTCTTCTATTACTTTTACTGAAAGTCACTGTGTCCAGTTGATCTTCTCAATTCTTAGATTTCTTTTTCTGAGTCTTGTATGAATAGACTACTGAAAGATAGTCTTATCAATACATACACAATAGAGTAGACATTGTCTTATCTAAACATCATGTTTTTAGTAGAGAAACTTTTTAAGGTACTTTTATTATACTGCTTTTTAAGCAAAGTGTAAAAGTTCTGATCCACCTACATACTCTCTCCAAGGTGCCACATCATTCTACTGTGAAGACTACAACTGATTAGAGATCAGCACCTCACCTGGCAGTAGCTATTTGTAAGACACCTGGTCTAGAAGCTCTGTCCTAAAGTCTATCTTTTACTGACAATTTGACCCAATTAAATTATCTCTTTTTGGGGTCTTGAATCTAAGATAGATAGAGATAACCAAAAGCAAAATAAAAACAAAACAAAAAAAAAGCACATGTGAAAACAAAACATGAAAAGAGAGGACTGTCAGCAAAAAGCAAGATGTGATAGAAGTCATAACTAAAGTTATGCAGTACACACAAAGAAGGTAGAGTACTCTAAAATAGAAACTCACCTTATTGCTGCATTCCTAAAATGTGAGGGATCAACTTTATCATAGTCCCCAGGCTTGGTTGTGTGCTGAAATTGTTCCCTAAACTCCTGTTTTCATGTGTATTTTGGAATCATTGCATATTAACGAGAGCAATTTGATTTTTTTTCTCTAAAAAACGAATATAAATCTCACTAAAACATTATTAAAATAGAGGAGAGATTTATGTTCAGGAAATTGGTCCTTCAAACTAATTTAAATACAAGAATTGACTGATCATAAAGATAATTTAAATAGTGCTGAAATAGGTTTTATTTGTAATATATTTCCCCAATGTAGTAATATGGTTTAGAAATAAATAATGCAAGTGTCTTAGAAATCTGTTACAAGAAAAATAGTATTTTAACATTATTGTTTCACAATAAGGATTACTATTGAATATTATTAACTTTTTATGTATGTATAAGTTAGAATCACATAAATCCTGACCTGGAATATTTATACTCCACATGAATTGAAATGCATTGAAAAAAACTAGAAATAACATTTTTAATAAAACCTACATTTTTAATACCTTGCTTAACTGACTATATATTTATTTCTAAGTCTTAATCATAGTATATGTTGAAACCAAAATTGTTTAGCTTCAAAATATACTCATAAAAACTTATAAATTGTCTTAAAAGCAGATATTTACTCTTAATTCTCTTCTATATTGCATTTATCATTGTGTGTCAACTAACCTGCAATAACACATTTTATAGTATAGACACATGAAATAACTGGTCAAATGGGTGGTCATTTTTATAAAATCATTAGTTGGTCTTTGGGCAGCTTATTCTGCTATTAGTGATAATGATAAAATTATTATAATATCTCTATTTTTTATATCTCCATATCTTACTTATTTCATGCATTCTTGCAAGAAATGCATTATTTAGGTAAGATGCCTTTCTAAAGGGAGGGTAGCTGAAGGTTTGCCTCTGAGTGTTGACCAGGAAATTCTAGCTTGACTGGTTAAAGGTTACATTCTTATGGTAGTTGAAACTGTAGTTAGGTTAGGTATTAAATGTTGGTTTACTAATGTGGAGCCTTAAGAGAAGTCATTCCAATTTGATTGTGTCTTTAGAAAGTTTATTCTGAACAAATTCAATGACATTCTCTTCCAAGTTATTTTTTATTGTGTTCATTTTAGAATATACTGCAGCTACTGAATTTTTTTTTAGTATGTTAATTATATTTGCCAAGGGAAGTTAAATAGGTGAGTTGAATGGTAAAGGGAATCACCACTCTGCTTCTTTCAAGTCTTTGACTGTGGCTCCATCCATCCAAGAATGCAGTATTATATTTGGTCTCCTATTTTCCTGGGTAAAATCATCTGTAGTGGCCTCTACTTGGTGTTTCCTATCATTAAGTGCCTTCATCACAGGTGATGGAACCAATAAGGGGATTTTTTTTAGTTCCTGAATTTATCTATTTTAACCAGGCATCACTAAACTCAGGAAATAACCATGAGATGTATTTGAAGAATCACAGAGCCCCCTGTGAGATGACACGAGCTAGAACTCCATTGGTAATCTGACTTCTAAATCCCTTTTCTGACTGGTGAATCACAGTGATGTTGGATCTCTAGGAGTTATTTCAGGTCAGGCAGTTTATAGTCAGTGTCCAGTCACTCCAAAAAATCACCTTTTTCCTTTGCCCAAGTGTAGAGTTAGCTTGGTAAAGGTTATAGATCCCTTCAGGGAAGGTAAGGAAGAAGATTAACTATGTCTATATCTATCTATATCTGTATCTATATCATCTATATATCTATATCTATCTATATAGAGATATACAGATAGAGATATATAGAGATATATAGATAGATGATATAGATATAGATAGGTGATGATATAGATATAGATATAGATAGTCAGTTTATCAAGGTCCTTCCTCAAAGGGACTCAGCCTCGATTCTGGGTTTATAAACTGTCTCAACTCTGAGAATTAATTGAGGAACCATGTTTTGAAACCACTGTTTTGATGATCAGGCTAGGCTTTTGTTCACTTGACTTGGAACTTTTCTGCTTACGCAGGTCAAGTAGGAATTCAGCATTCTTCCTATGTATTTCACTCTGGAGACACTGTGGTTGACTTCTTAGTGACTCAGGTCGGTGTGAATTGGTTGTTCTAGTTGTTTTTTGACTCTGCTGTTCATTATTTCACTCACTTGGCTTGAGGGCTGTCACTTGGCCACTGCTACCTGAAGATCCAAGTATGCTAATTGTATTTAGGCTTCCCAGTTGGTGACTCAGTCCCCACTGTGAGGTCTGGCTTACAGAGAATAGTGACCATAGACTTTTTCGCTGATGCAGGAAGTACCCTCAAGAATTATTTTTCTCATAAAAATGATGAGAAGTATGTCTTCAAGCCCCTCCTGAAGGGAGTATGAGTGAATATGTCTAAATGACAAATCCACTCTAACACTGAATCTCTTTGAATTACTACCTCTGTATTAAACCATGACAGGTCCAATATTTCTAATTTGTTCATGGTAGGCCATGCTTTGACCCATATTTTAGTCAACCAACCAAACAATGTTGAATATCTTCCTAACTCTCTGAGCTACAACACAAATGCAGAATTTCTCTTTAGAGGACCATATCAATAAATTTTTCCTGATTCAAATTTTTTTTGTCAACATTATTTTATATTCTTAATGTCCATTCCTATATGTGTTCCCCAGAATTTTATCTGTATAAATTAGAAAACTCAAATAGTTCTTTTGGACTATAGTATACCTCCTCATGCATCACTCTTTCTACCCAACTTTCAGAGACCCACTGGGACCAGAGTTTACTTAGAGGCCTAGAAGCAAAGAATGGTGCTGGGGCTGGGTCCTGGGGAACATCAACATTGTCTTGCTTAGCAACTATTAAAAAAAATTACAGTTTCCTCAAGGTGAGGTAGCTACTTATAGTGGGACTGGGGAGGTAAAGGGGGCTCATCCAAATTTAGTGTCTCCATGTCCGTATGTTCCCATTCCAGTTTACAGGATCTAGTTCTTTCTCTACCAATGCTTTCACTTTTAAGAGGAGACACTGCAAGTTTGGGAGTTCAATTTACATTACAATTCAGCCAGTCACAAGATGAAAGTCTGCATTTTATTTGCAGTAGTCTCAGCCATTCATCTATAAGAGACAAGGGTATTCTTTAGAGAACACACAGAAGCTTAACAGTCATTTAGGTCACTTGAGCTGGGAATTTTATTTCATCATTTTGTCCAAAGGCATTAGGAGCAATCAGACAACCCCATTATATTTGTTAGTTTCCCAAAAACTGTTAGAAAGTATCATGTACAGTTACCCAGTTCCTTGGTTCTTATAAGTGGTTGCTTAAGAGTTGTCAATGGAGTTGTTTTACCTATCACTACTACCAGATCATGCCATGGGCTGTCAGTGCTCTCATTACTACTGGAAAGAGAGACATTCCCTCATTGGAGAGCTAATTCCAAAAACCTCAGAAACAATTCAGAAAACTCGTTACTAAAATTCTTTTTCTCTCGAACTACCTTTAATACCAAAATTTTTGCTAGCCTGAGTTCTCTTATCTATCCTTTATCTATATATTATCTATCAATCTATCATCATCCATCATCATCTGTCATCGGTTATGTATCTATCATATAGCTATATATCTATTTGTCTGTCATCTATCTAAATATGTGTTTTCCAGATGTTTATCTGTCTAAAAAGGAGATTTATTATAAAGAATTGGCTCACATGATTATGGACCCTGAGAAGTCCCAAAATCTCAGTTGGCAAGCTGTGGAGCCTCAAGAGATGTAGAACTCCAGGCTGAATCTAGATTCTAAGGCAGGAGAAGATCAATTTCCCAACTTGAAGACAATCAGGAAGACAGAACAAATTCTCTTTTATGTTGCCTTTTTTTATTTCATTTAGACCCTCATTATTATGGATTGGATGAGGCCCAGCTTCATTGGAGAGGTCAATATTCTTTACTCTACAGATTCAAATGTTAGTCTCATCCAGAAAAACCTTCACTCAGAATTAACATTTAACCAAATTTCTAGGCATCTTTTGAAAACACAAATCATCATGTTATCTGTGTCTAAATTCAAATTCCTTTTGCTTAAGTTTATTTTTGTATTATTCTAAAGTTTTTTGATCTGCGTATCCTTTATCAAAAATACATTGATTTCATGTAATCAAAATTTAGACTTTTTAATTTTAAATTGTTTTTGCAATTAGCAAGTAAAACACATACCTTGAAAAATGTTATAAAATTAGCACTATCTAAATCTGTCTCTTGTAGTTAGTATTTCCAAAAATATAGTCATATTACTTGTTAAAGAATTTCTTTGTTCTTAACAATTCAGAGGTTCAATACAATTAGATTATTTTTATTTTTATTTATTTTTAAGCTTTTTAAAATATTTTATTATTTATTTGACTGAGAAAGAGAGAGAGAGTACAAGCAGGGGGAATGGCAGGGTGAGGGAGAAGCAGGCTTCTGCTGAGCAGCCCCACATGGGGCTCAATCCCAGAACCCTGAGATCATGACCTGAGCCGAAGGCCAATGCTTAACTGACTGAGCCACCCAGGCACCCCAGTTAGGTTATTTTTAGATATTCTTAAATATATAAAATCTCACTTTTTTTTTTTTTTTCAATTTTAGGATATTCTTAGTCATTAGTTACTGTCTGTTATTTTCTCTAATTGTTCCTTCTGGATATTCTATGCAATATATTTTGGAGTTTCTCAATCAACTATCCATATCTTTTAAATTTCCAATATTTAGTCTATTTCTCTTTAATTTGCTTTAAAATCTACAATTCAACCAAGTAAGTTTGAAAATATAGTTGGCTTTTTTAAATGATTCATGAATTGGGCAGCATCTCATCTAGTAAGTTAGGGGAACTCTGAGCTGCAAAAAAGGAAAGATGATAGATAGATGATAGAAACACAGATAGATGATGATAGATAGATAGATGGTAGAGAGATGATAGATGATAGATGATTGATAGATAATAGACATTTTACTTATATTCAAATTGGTTAGCATATTGTATAGTATTTATTTCAGGAATATAATTTAGTAATCATTACTTACATATAACACCCAGTACTTATCCCAATAGGTACCCTCCTTGATGCTCATAACCTATTTAGTCCATTCCCTCACCCACATCCCCTTCAGCAACTATCATTTTGTTCTTTATAGTTAGGAGTTTTTGGGGCACCTGGGGTGGCTCAGATGGTTAAGCATCTGCCTTAAGCTCACAGCATGATCTCTAGATCCTTGATTGAGCCTGATGTTGGGGGTGCCAGCTCAATAGGTAGTCTGCTTCTCCCTCTTACTCTGCCTATACCCTGCTTGTGCTCTCTCTATATCTCTCAAATGAACAAGTAAAATATTAAAAAAAATACGTCTCTTATGGTTTGCCTACCTCTTTATTTTTATCTTATTTTATTTTTCCTCCCCTTTGGCTTTTCATCTGTTTTGTTTCTTAAATTCCACCTATGAGACAAATCATATATTGACCTTTCTCTGACTTATTTCACTTAGCATAATACACTCTAGTTCTAGCCACATCATTACAAATGGCAAGATTTCCTTCTTTTAGATTGCCAAATAGTATTCCATTGCAGATACAATCCATTCTATTTTTCCATTCATCAGTTGGTGGACATTTGGCCTCTTTCCACAATTTGGCTATTATTGATACTGCTGTTGTAAACATCAGAGTGCATGCTCCCCTTTGAAACACTATTTTTGTATCCTTTGGATAAATACCTAATTGCTGAGCCATAGGGTAGTTCTATTTTTACTTTCTGAGGAACCTCTATACTATTTTCCAGAGTGGCTGCACCAGTTTGCATTCCCACCAATAGTACAAAAGAGTTCTCCTTTCTCACATCCTTGCCAACATCTGTTGTTTCCTGAGTTGTTACTTTTAGCCATTCTGACAGGTGTGAGATGATTTCTCATGGTAGTTTTGATTTGTATTTCCCTAATGATCAGTGATGATGAATTTCTTTTTATGTGTGTCTATTAGCCATCTCTATGTATTCTTTGGGAAAAAAAGTCTATGCTTTTTGTCCATTTCTTAACTGGATTATTTGTTTTTTAGGTGTCGAGTTTGATAAGTTCTTCAAAATTTTGGAGGCTAACCCTTTATCAGATATATCATTTGCAAATATGTTCTCCCATTCTGGAGGTTGCCTTTTAGCTTTGTTGATTGTTTTCTTTTCTATGCAGAAGGTTTTATCTTGATGAGGTCCCAATAGTTCATTTTTGCTTTTATTCTCATTGACTCCAGAGAAGTATCTAGTAAAAATTTCCTGAGTGCAAGATCAAAGAGATTGCTGTCTTTCTTCTCCTCTAGGAATTTTATGGTTCCTTGTCTTATACTTAGGTCTTCTATACATTTTGAATTTATTTTGTGTATAGTGTAAGAAAGTCATCCAGTTTCATTCTTCTGCATGTTCCTGTCTAGTTTTCCCAATATTATTTGCTGAAGAGACTCTTCTTTGGATATTCTTCCTTGCTTTATCAAAGATTAGTTGACTATACACTGTGCATTTCTGGGTTCTCTATTCTATTCCATTGATCTGTATTTTGTGTATGTATGCGTGACACTACCATACTGTCTTGATGATTACAGCTTTGTAATATAGCTCAAAGTCTGGAATTGTGATGCCTCTGCTTTGCTTTTCTTTTTCAACATTAGTTTGGCTATTCAGGGTCCTTTCTGATTCCATACAAATTATAGAATTGAGTGTTCTAGCACTTTGAAAAATGCTGGTGGTATTTTGATAGATATTGTAACAAATGTGTAGATTGCTTTGGATCGTATAGACATTTTAACAATATTTAATTTTCCAATCCATAAGTGTGGGATGTTTTTCCATTTATTTTTGTGTCCAATTTATTTCATAAATGTTCTGTAGTTTTCAGAGTACAGATCTTTTACCTTTTGGGTTAGGTTTATTCATAGATATCTTATGATTTTTGGTGCAGTTGTAAATGGGATTGGTTCCTTGATTTCTCTTTCTGCTCCTTCATTACTGGTATGTAGAAATGCAATTATTTTTTGTGCATTGATTTTATATCCTGTGACTTTGCTGAATTTATGTAACATTTCTAATAATTTTTGGGGAAGTCTTTCAGGTTTTCTAATCAATTACCATGTCTGAAAAGTGTGAAAACTTTGCTTCTTCCTTGCTGATTTGGATGCATTTTCCTTTTTGTTGTCTGATTGCTGAAGCTAGGACATCCAGTACTACATTGAACAATAGTGGTGAGAGTGGATTTCCCTGCTGTGTGCCTGACCTTGAGGGAAGAGTTCTCAGTTTTCCCTCATTGAGGATGATATTAGCCGTGGGTCTTTCATATATGGTCTTTATGATGTTGAACTATGTTCACTCTGTTCCTACTTTCTTTAGGGTTTGTATCATGAATGGATGCTGGATTGTTTTTGTCAAAGTCTTTTTTTGCATCGGTTGAGAGGCCATACAGTTCTTATCCTTTATTTTATTAATGTGGTATATTATGTTGATTGATTTAAAGATATTGAACCACCCCTGCAGTTCAGGAATAAGGCATACTTAATCATGGTGAATAATCCTTTCAAGTACTGATGGATTTGATTAGCTGGTATCTTGTTGAGAATTTTTTATTCCATTTTCATCTAAGATATTGGTCTGTAATTCTCCTTTTTAGTGGAATCTGCCTCATTTTGGAATCAAGGTAATGCTGGCCTCATGGAATGAGTTTAGAGCTTTTCCTTCCACTTTTATTTTTCAGAATAGCTTCAGAGGAATAGGTATTAGTTCTTCTTTAAATGTTTCATAGAATTCCCTCAGGAACCATCCAGCCCTAGACTCTTGTTTGTTGGGAGATTGTGGATTAGTGATTCAATTTCTTAACTGGTTATAGGTCTGTTCAAATTTTCTATTTCTTCCTGATTCTGTTTTGGTAGTTTATGTGTTTCCAGAACTTTACCCATTTCTTACAGATTGCCCCATTTTTTTGGCATGTACTTATTCATAATATTCTTTTATAATTGTTTGTATTTCTGTGCTGTTGGTTGTGTTCTCTCCTGTTTCATTTGTGACTTTATTTATTTCCACCCTTTCTCTTTTCTTTTTGATAAGTCTGGCAAGGGGTTTATCAATTTTGTTATTCTTTCAATGAACTAGATCCTAGTTTATTGATCTGTTCTATTTTATTATTATATTATTATTAATTATTAGTATTAATTTCTAGATCATTAATTTCTGCTCTAATCTTAAGTATTTCCCTTTTTCTTCTAGTTTTAGGCTTTATTCACTGTTCTTTCTCCAGCTCTGTTAGGTGTACACAATCTATTGTGTATTTGAGATTTGTCTTGCTTCTTGAGGAAGTCTTTTATTTATATATACTTTCTTTTTTTTAAATTTTTTTTTAAGATTTTATTTATTTACTTGACAGAGAGAGAGATCATAAGTAGGCAGAGAGGCAGGCAGAGAGAGAGGAGGAAACAGGCTCCTCACTGAGCAGAAAGCCCGATGCGAGCCTCGACCCTGAGATGGTGACCTGGGTCGAAGGCAGAGGCTTAACCCACTGAGCCACCCAGGTGCCCATACTTTCTCCTTTTGACTACTTTTGCTGTGTCCCAAAGCTTTGGGAATGTCATGTTTTCATTTTTATTTGCTTGTATTTTTTTTATTTCTTCTTTAATTTCCTTGTTGATTCATTCATTCTTTTTTTTTTTTTTTTT